>PVHY01001540.1:0-154234 GCA_004024945.1 Uropsilus gracilis | reverse complement strand
GATGAATCCCACTTGGTCATGATGGATGATCCTTTTTATGCAATGTTGGATTCGGTTTGCCAGGATTTTGTTTAGAATTTTTGCATCTGTGTTCATTAGGGAGATTGGTCTGTAGTTTTCTTTCTTTGCACTATCTTTATTTGGTTTTGGAATTAGTGTAATGTTTGCTTCATAGAAGGTATTTGGTAGCTTTCCTTCTGTCTCAATTTTTTGAAAGAGTTTTAATAGTACCAGTGTTAGTTCTTCTTTGAATGTTTGGTAGAACTCATTTGTAAAACCATCAGGACCTGGGCTCTTGTTTTTAGGGAGAGTTCTGATGACTGCCTCAATTTCACTGCTTGTGATTTGATCTGCAATTTTAATGGAGCAGCATGGGGGTTGTAGTTTGTGCTGGTATTCTCCTCAGATTCACCCTTTTTCTCCATATCACACCTGCAGTGTTCTTTGGACATGAGACACATGCCCCCTGTAAAGGAACTGATACCCTCAGGGACAAGGTAGTATTTACCTCTCACAGGCATTTGATTGGCTACTTGGAAGATGATTCATTGCTGTACCACTGACAAATGTCAGCTCTTCAAATGCTTGTAGCTATTTTCTCTTTCCTTTCCCGCTGGCTTCATCTCCAGACAGTTTCTCTGGTTTAGTTGTCAGAAAGTGCATCATTGACTAAGACACTGAGGATTTTCTCACTTGATTCCAGAGAAATCTGCCTTCTGCTTGAGCTCTGGAGATGAGCTTTTATGTGGGCATTTATGTGCCCACAAGGGCCTTCCCCTGGGTTCCCTTTGATGGCAGATATTCTCTATCATTATTTATGATTATGTTCATTGCTTTTCTTTGCTTCAGCAGATTTCAGGGAAAGGAATCAAATAAACACAGGTTTTTCTAGGTGGCTTTCATGCTTTTCCTAACTCTGAGCCCTGACTAAACTGTAGCAGCTCTCTTATAATGAGACTGGACAGCAGGTCTCCAAGGAAAAGGAATGGATATCCATTCAGGTTTGTGTTCAGGTGCATTTGTCTTACAATGGGCCAAAGGTTAAGATGCATTCAGTGGAGATGATAGAAATCATCTCCCCTAGGACCAGCCCAGTTGTTTCCAAGCCTATGTAATCTCCACTGATGTTTGATATCATCTGGAAACCAGAACTGGAGCTGTATCCTAGGTGCACAGGGTGTCACTCAAGGATCCTGTGTGCCACTGGGGTGCCTTCAACACTCTGCCACGTGGGCACTGAGAGGCATTCACTCATACTTTTATTAGATCCACGTTACAGTTAACCATCTGCTGTTCTCTGTCATCTGGTTCTTGACCTAAGTAAAAAATGGTTGGCGTTGCTTTAGTTCTCATTAGGCAGGCATCTGTATTCTGAGAGGATGTCTTAATTAATCTTCATGTAGTGAGTATCGGCCAAGGCCAGGTGTGGAATTGTTCTGAGATGTGAGCTGTCTTCACACCTTTGTAGGTGGTCCTTTGAGGTCAAGTTTGAACAAGATTGATAGAATAAGCACTATTGAGGTTTCTTAGATAATTAATTTCAAATGAGTTTCACTACATCCAGTATTCTAGTTACTGCTATTAAAGTTGTGTGTTCAATTTTTTTATTTTAAAGTCATTTCTTTTCTGTCTTCCTCGTGCAAAAATGGTATAATTGGGTATTAATGATGCTTTGAGATGAAGATTCCAGTACAAGTACTAATACACTATAGGTAGTCTTTTAGAATGCCACAAGAGTCCCTCAGACAAGAAAGGATTCTCTTTTCCTTTCCTACATAATGCTCCCTTGTTCTGCTCCTTTACTCTTTCAGTGATGCCTTGTTTTTAATCAAAGATACTGAGTTGCAGTCAAATATATATTTTGTAGCTTTATTCCTCTGACTCCTGTGGTTCCTTTGGTATCTGTAAAAGCTATCCATATAAAAAAAAAATCCAGCCCAGCTTTTCAACAATTACCTTTAGCAGATACAGAAGACTTAGAATCATGTTTATTTATTTACTAAGCCCTACCCATACAGATATCTATCTGTTCCCTGGGACAGAGACTATGTTTTGCTCTAAATCCCTCAGGCAGTGAAAGCTGTGCCTTGAACAGACTGTTTGCTCAACTAGCAGAAGTGGTGAGGTATCCCTTAAGGGGTCTTGATTTTAGCCACAAGCAGAATATCCTCCTCTAGTGGCAAGGCACCGCACCTTGGAGCCTCTGAGCACCTGTGCCATGCCTCCTGTCGAGACCCCATGTAAAGGCAGGCGGGAGCTTGTGGCTCCCCATCAGTATGGTAGTACTTTCTCTACATGGTCTGTCTGATTGCAGTGACACTCTCTTTCTACTGGGAGAGTCTACCCATAGGTCAACCCCTGGGTGTGTTGCCATCTTCTGGCAGAAGTTACAAACCTTTAGCTTGCTTTTGGATCATGTTAAGATTGTTTTCAGATATTAGTTACCAACTACATACTTTTCATTTCTTTGGAAAATTCAAAACACATTCTCTTTGGGGAGGATTGACTAGAGTAGCTTCTATCCTCTTTGGATAAAGCTTGCAGATTCTAGCCCTCCAGGCCCACCCCACACATTTCTGGACCTGACTGACCCTGTAGTCATTGGACTTAATCAACTTCATCTTGGAGCTCTAGAATCCTGTGTCAGGATGCTTTTATTGCCATGTTTTTGGGAGTAGCAGCAAAGCAAAGAGAAATGGAGGAAAGTCTGCCCAAAAGACAGTGGGGGTGGGGGGCAGGACTCAGTGCCTCTAAGCCGTAGAAACTAAGTGAAGCACTTTAGTATTCTTGCAGAGTGCTCATGCTGGGGTGCTCTCCCATTTGAAGGGATTGTGCTCCTGTCTACACAGACAAGCCAGACAGTGCATAGTCCTTGACCTTCAGAGAGTGCCTTGGACATGGCAGCAAGTAGTTCCATGTGGGAGAAAGAAGGAACGGTGGATAGTGGGAAGAAGCCCTACATGGGGAGAAAAAGAATTGGAGGGTCAAGGAGAATGGCTCCTGTTAACCTGTCACATCTGAGCAGGAAATAGTAAAATAAGCACTCACTGTATAGTGGCTTCTTGTGTTCCATGTGGCTATTGGGCTATTTTTCTCTAGATAGACGTGCAGGATGTTGACTTGACCCTGATTTTCAAAAGTGCCCATGGAAACAGACCAACAGAATGGGAGCTACTGCCAGATACCAGGTGGGGGCCTTGATAGCTCTAGCAGTTACTGCTATGCAACAGTCACAGAACCTCCAAGGTGTGCACCAAGAAGCACTGATGTCTCACAGCCTGGATAGTTAGCCCCGTGCTGGTGACTCTACTTGGTGGCCCTCAAGTGTCTATCACCCAGATATCAGTGGAACCAACTGGGAACCCAGGTTGCAGTCATGACGTCTCATCCTCCAGTTGCATCTTCCCTGAGTAAATTCATAGCAAAGGTTGGGGGAAGGGAAGAGGGAGTTTATGCAGACACTTTGAAGCTGCTGCCTCCATCATGTTTGCCATTATGAGCTGCCTGACCAAGCCCAGAGACAAAGTAGGGGTTTACCTTTCATTAAACTCATGTTGAGTTAGCTATTCACACTTTTAGGTTTTTACTTGCAGTGTAACTCAGCCAACCTTGACTGATAAGACCATTTAATATTTTCTCAGCATTACTTTTGTGTCACAGATGAAAAACTGTACAAATGAAAACTACCTTCACATGTTTTTCAAGATTTTATAACAGAATTTCTGTGCTTACACTTTAGAGAACTTATATACTCATAAGGGGCCATAATGGTCCTTCCCTTTTTATGTCTCTGGGGCTTTCATGCTTTTATGCATGGTAAATATGTGTTTTGTGAGTTTTAATACGCTATGTTACTCATGTTATTAAATGAAGTGAATAAAATTATATCCTCATTGTCGTTGTGTACAGTCACGTCTAAAATTTATCAATGATAATTCTATATCTTTTAATATAAACTCAGCAGTTAATCTCAAAGTAGAATATAAATATTAAATTATAGAAATAAATTGAGATGTTTATATAATCCTATTAAGAAAGGGTCTATTGACTGAATTTGATATTGTCATTAGACTGTCAATTAATTCAGTTTAGACTTATTTGTACTTCACACATATTTATCTTAAATATTCAGCTACCATATTTGCCCAGCAACTTGTTGCAATGAAGTCCTGTCTCTGAATATGACAACGGAATTCTCTACCTGCAAGGCAATCAGCTTATGATGCAGTGCTGGGGCTCTTCTTTGGAGGTTTCCTTCTGGGAAATTACGTGTTATTAAAGCAGGAAAGGAACCTGTATGTAATAGCTAAAAGTGAAAGAGTCTGAGCGCAAATTCCCTTCCAGGCATGCAGGCACTCATCAGGCAAATACTGATAACCAAGTAAACACAAAAAAACCTCTGTCCATCCAATAATCTGTGATATCAGAGCAAGCCTCTTTAGCCAGAACTGAGCTTCAGCTATTATACTTGACACCCTCATACCAGTTATTAAGCATTAGTTGTTCTTAGCTTGTTGGTGTATAATTCCTGTCGGAATTCCCAGGGTTCATTTGATCTCCCTTAGAATATCTGCAGGAGCTCAGCTGAATGCTCCCAGAAGCTTAAAAGCTGGCATTGCTTTCAACAATGAGAGCTCATTTTACCCATAAGAACATATATTACACTTGATCTTAGCAATTGGCCAGAAGCAGTGAGAGCTCATCGCTAACATCGGTTATGCTTGCAAGCCACTATCCCCATGCAAGCTTATTCTGTTGCTGATTATCAGCAGCAGATGAACTAAGGCTGGTTTTTGAATAGCTGAAAAAGAATATAATATTGAGGTGTGAGAATTCAAACTCAAGTTATAGCATCTTTAAATAAGATGTATCAGATACAACGGAGACAATACACATTGTATGTTACAGCTTGGGACAAGGACCTTATTATCCAGAAACCCAAAAATACCTTCTATTTGACACTTTACAGAAAGAGTATGTTGTCCCTGGCTTAAACTAATACCTATTTAATATCACCCAACCCACACACAACATTTTAAAGTAAGTTTTAGATATTTGTAAAATGTCTAAGATGCTTGCATAAGTGGGGATGTTTGAGTAATTCAGGCACCATAAGCAGTGTGAATTGTTTTGTGAGCTGGAAGACTGTTGAATGGAACTGAACATACTCATTAATGTCTATATGTGATTGTGATTTCAGCATTTTATATAAATATATATAAGATTAATGGTTACAATGAGAAAGAAATGGAGCCATCTAAGGAATGGTGTATTATTTTTTTCTAATTTTGTTTTTATTGGCTAAACAAAACTGTATTTGTTCTGAGTACTGCATGACTTTTAAAATAACAAAATCAGATAATAGTATAAAACATCACACTCATGGTAAAGCTCAGTAAAAGGAGTTGTTTCTGATCTTAAGTAGTGAAATAAACAGGAGTGTGCTTTGTTAGGATTTAAAACATTTCATTGATTCTGCAAATAATCAGGATAAATTGTTATAATGCATATGTAGGAAAATATCTCTGAATCACCTGTTAACTGTCCTTTCCATTGTGAAAAATTAAAGAAGATGGAGGGTGTCCTGTCCTCGTTTGTGATGATTCTGTAGAGAACATTCTGGTCTTGAGCTTCCCTGCGTTGGGCACAAGTGGTCCTAAGCGGATACACACACACGTACACACAGCTGAAGCCTTTTCTCTTGCTTGCCCCTGAACAATGGACTGGAAAGATGACAATAGGGTAATAATTCCTGTGGGACCAATTGGTAGACACTTGTCTTACCATTTGGCTATGCCAACTTCTTCCTTTGTGTGATCTCTCTTCTCCAGGCTGCCTCTTCCTGAACTGACCTTTTTCTGATTATAATCTCCCCTAGTCCCTGATTGAAGGTAGTGATTTTCTCTAAACTTTCTATTTACTCAGTTTCATCTCACCTGAATTTTTTAATGTTCTACATCGCCATCATATCTATTCACCTAAAGCCTCACTCACCCCTGTAGGGCACATCTTTCCAAATGATCTGCTGTAGAAGTTTGGTGCCTGGTCTCATATAGATTCCAGATAGCAGGTTCTTAATACATGTGCATTTAGTTTCTTTCAGACTAAAAATCCCCTAAAAATGCTCATTTTCATGTTTGGGAAGCACTGATCAGTTCTTTACTGCTTGAAAAGCAGTATTTAGGATATTGTTGAACAAAAGGAAGGGGGAAGGGAGCATATGTACAAAATAAGACATGGCACTCCTTCTGTGAGTCTGTTCCATCCATGTTTGGAGGTGCAGTCACTCCTCGGTATTTGCACTTTCCTTATTTGTGCATATGCCCAATTGCCAGTGTATTTGCCAACTCTGCGGTCAATGTTTGAGCTGCTTTTGGCATCATTTATGGGACTCCCGCAGAGTGGAGATGATTTTACTTGTCTGACATGCTGGTTACCAGCTGAGGTCAAGCTAGGTGTTGTTCCTGTGTCTCTCTGCAGCATCCATACTGAAAACAGGAATCCTTTTTTTTTTTTTTTTTTTAATTTATATATCTATTTCACCTCTTTGTATTTCCTGGGGATCATCCACCCCCTTCCCTCCCTGATTGTTCCCTCCTATCCCCCCCTCCCCTAGTTGTATACTTTAGTTTGGTTCTTAGCTTGTTTTGACTTTTCCTCCTGGCCATTTGCTTGTTTTTCTTATATCCCCATATACTAGTGAAACCATTTGGAGTCATTATAGTTGACCTGCTTAGTGCCCTTTTTCAGGTTTATCAGTTCTGGGGGAGATGGTGCTGCAGATTGTGGCCCCAGGCATGATGTTGCTGTGCCAGAGAGTGGCCTGAGGGCAACAAGGCTGTGATAGAGCTGTGAAGGAAGTGCTGTGTGTGAGATCAGTCTTGGTGCTTGTTCGAAAATTCCATGTTAGTGAATCAACAAACTGGATTACATATCTTTAAACAGAACTGCACATAAAGTGAGGTGTTGTATATTGTAATTTGATGTTCTGATCTGAGAGTCATTGGTACATAATGCTTTAAATCCCCTGGAAGCCAGAGTTCATTTTTATCTAATTCATGGCTCCTGCTGACTTTGTAGAATATAACTATGCTAAATAGCAAGAATTAGATATACTGTGTTATTTAGTTATGTACTGTGTTAGTAATACTACATTGGATTTAAGCTGATGCTCATATTTAGAGAATAATAACTCCTGTTGATGATGATTATTTATTTAACAAATGTCATTGAGCATAACTTATATGTCCAGCGGGTAGGGTTATGGAAGTGCTTTGTGCCCATTACAGTGAAGATCAGCTGGTTTCTAAGAACCTGTGCTAGCTCTTTTTGTGAACTGTATGATCCTTTCAACAGTGCTGGGAGGCAACTATTTGGGGCCTCGTATTAAAGAAATAATTTGATATTTGACCAAGCTAAAAGAATATCATGCAAAACTGGCTTCAGACACAAATTGACTTGAGCCTAAAGTCTGCATTCTTCAATGCTGTGCTATTATGTCACCATTTAGTTTTAAATTATCTGAAAAGACACTGAAGCCAGACATAAGAACTCCATACTCTGACTGAATATTTAACTTGTTGTGTATTAAGTGCTACAGGAGTGCCCTTGGGACCCAACAGTTTAGGTAACTGCCTTTTGCCTTTGATAGATGGTTGATCAGATGCTCTTCTTTGGAAATTGGGGTTGACTTTTTAAATGTTTTAGCTTTCGCACTTAGTGATCCTGGATGTTTTTAGGATTAAACTCTGAAGTGGGATAGGAACTTTGCTAGAGTTTTGAAGTTGGGCGTGGTGGTGTGTGCCTATAATACCAGTTACCTGGGAGGCTGAGGCTGGGATCACTTGAGTCTGCAGCTTCCAGACAACCCTGGGCAACACAGTGAGAATTAGTCTCTTAAAAAGAAAAAAAAAGAAGAAAAGAAACTTTGCTAGAGTTTTGGGCAGATAAGATGAAGAGAGTTTATCAAATATCTCAGTTAAATTTTCTAAAATTCTTTTTTTAGTGTCCTCCTAGTTTTTCAAATAGCATTTGCTTCTTGAGCTTCCTCCACCTGCATGGACACAGCCTTCTTTTGAGCAATTCCCGGTCCTTGGGACCCTCCTTGGAAACTGGATCCTCCTGCAACATTTGCTATGCTTCTCACCTGATGAAGCAACGCCAATGTGAATCCAATCCTGCCATATATGTGATGTCTCTGGCTGGATCCACTTCAGCACAATCTCTGTTATCAGTAGCTTTCCAGAGTGCATTTTCTATTTTTAAGTTGACCTAGGAATCATGTTCCTTTATTTTTTTGATAGAAACTTTAGAATAAAGATAAGATAAAGGGAGAAAATAAAATTCTCCAGAAATCACCTGCTGAGCATTAGCTAAGTTTCCAATTCAGACAGACATACATGGAGCCACACTTTCAAATTATTAAATAATCATCTGCTAAAATGTGGTGTTTTAATGATTGTCTCATCACACCCACCCACCCCCACAAAAGAAAAGACATGGATTTTTTGAGATGTTAGGTAAACTTTGTTAACCAAAATTGCGACCATGTTCTTATTTTAATTATTAGCTACATAAACTATAGATTGTAGAGAACTACTTAAAGTAAAATGTTAGCACAGTGTAGAAAAGGGCATGGAGAACATTTAAAAAATATAGTTGCATAATTGGATCCAAAATATGTCTTATTCATTATATGTTTCAAATTTCCCTGAAAAACAAAAGGACTCTGTTCTGTGCTAGTTGTCTTAAAGAGAAAAGTCACTTTTCAAAACATTGATGCTTCTGCCTAGTACTTGTGTGTTTGGGGAAACTATAATTTCCAAAACCCACCCTAAATACCACATTCTGTGATCTATTTGCTAGACATATCATTTCTTTCAGGGTATTTACTGTATTTGCGTTTATTTCCCCTTATCCATTGGAGGCTCTGCCTGATGGGCTGAAAAAAAAACTAAACAGTGTGCCTTTGTCTTGGTCAAAATCACTACATTTGGTTAATTTAAGGTTTCCTTTTACAGCATGATTTTGGATTAGTGTGCAATTCTTTTATCTGGGTTAACCCTTCATGAATACAGTAGCATTTTTTATGGTGATTCTAGGGGATCACACAAGGTGTTTCTGGAACCGGGTATGTTGCAGAGAGTGTGGTGTTTTTTTGTTTTTGTTTTTTTTTTTTAATCAGAGCCTCACTAGCTTGAGTGAGGGCAGCTCTTCTGCATTTCCACAGTGCTCCACTCCTCTGCTTTTGCTGTAAAAATGGGGCTGATTTCAGGCTGTGCAGCAGCATTGCCTGTAAATTTTTGTGGTCGTTGCTCCCATGTCTAATTGTGCATTGACTCTACTGTGTCATTGAATAAATATTTGTCAGCAGTTACCCATTTGGAAGCCCTATGCCCATGAGTTGAGGCATAGATTCCATTCTTTTCCAACTCACTCTTTTCCTGGTGCTGATTTTATTTCCCCATCAAAGTGTGATTTTCTTTGACTTTGTCACTTTTGTTGAACTCATTTTACAATTGCTGCAATTTGAAAATTGCCAAACTTGTAATGATAACCTTTGAAAACTCAAGCTCAGGTTATCATTTTTTTTAAGGAACAAGATGGATTTCCCCTGATGTTTGACTCGTGCTAAATAGTCTTCACAGTTTGGTTTAGGAAGGAAGAAGGATGTGATTCATTCACATTGATAGTTGGCTACCCCAGGCTCAAGGCCGGAGATTTCACCGCTGCTGTGACAGTGTTTTACACATTTTACAGTATACACTTTTGAAAAGAGACATGATAGCATCTGTCATCTTTGGATAAAGTTGGAGGAAATAAATTTCCCTACTATAGCTTCCCAGGCAATTTGATGTAATTGATCCCTTATTTCTTTATCATCACAGATTCTTACAGTTTCTCCTTGTCAGATCTCACAAGATTATACCAGAAAATATAAAAGGTATGTTACTAAGAAAATATCTATTAGGCAATTTCTTCAATACAGTGATTATTAACTCTATGAAACTAATGTGAAAAAAGTCCTTGAACCTCTCTATGGTGGCATTTTCAGACTGACTTATTTAGTCAGAAGTTGCATCAAGTAGGAATGACTAGCTCTTAGGAATCTACTCAAAAAATACTAGTTCAAAGAAAACCTACCCTCCCATGTTAATTGTAATACTATCTACACTAGGAAGACATGAAAGCAACCCAGATGTCCCAAAACAGATGACTGGACCAAGAAGATGTGGTACTTATATACTATGAATATTACTCAGCCATCAAAATTCATACCATTTTGCAGCAATATGGATGTATCTGGAAGGGATAATGCTAAGGGAATAAATAAGTTGGAAAAAGGATGTTTTGTGACTCAGTGGAAAAAAACTGAACAAAGGATCAGGAGAAAGACAAAAGTTGTAAACTGACCATAGATCTGAGTCATACAACAAGGGGGGGGAGGGAGAGATGCCCAAATAGGGGAAGAAAGAGCACAAGGTGCTGTGGTGGTGGTGGATCATGGTTCTATGGTGTTGGTATATACGTGAGGACTACACCTGAGAGGACATTCAAATACTATACAAAAATTATCAATGATGTAAGAAAATAAATTTAATAACTTAAAAGATAATAACAGTGTGTGACTCTGATTGATGTATTATTGATTGATTGATGTATTGATGTATTTTATAATTATATTTATATATTTTAAATTATAATAAAACTACTTCTTAATAAAATATGTTGGAATTTTAGGGCAACATAATTCATGAATATATATGGAGAGAGATTCCCAATATTTTTATCGTCATGAAACACATCATAATTTTAAATTTATCATATTATTCATTCCATATTTTGAGCAGAGCTGTCACACCCCCATGTTACAGATTAGAAAACTGAGTCCTGGGATAGAATAAGCTTGTCTCCAGTCCTCTGTGTAGTAACTCTGGGGTATGTCCCAGTCCAGGTACAGATCTCAGTGTTGTTGGTGCTGCAGCTGTTTGCATTGTGTACTACAGAGTAATACACACATCTGTATCTGTACTTTCTCATTATACTTTGGAATTTCATGAAAATAGAATATAATAAGTGCAATCTGGAAAATGGACTGAAGATCATTTTGCTGTAAAGACTGTTCATTTCAATCTCCTTCCGGTCCTCTGATTGCATGGGCCAGCTGTCTTCTCATTACAAGGAGAACACTTTGTGGTGAGTGAGGGTAGAATCTGTTGATGTTGTTCCCTCTTACTTTGAGTCTTGCCTCATGTTTCAGTCTGTGGCTACAGGTTTTGTTGTCTTCTGTCCCCATCTCATCTATTGCCGCCCCCCTCCACTATGCAGGATACAGGGGACATTTTCTTCATTCCATATGGGTTCTTCTGGTGCTGAATGCAAGAATAAATTAACATCAGCAAATATATAGGGGAAAAAGTGAAAATTTAATAGTGTGTATCTAAAGAATTCACAAGATTGTAAGTTCTAAAGTCAAATGGAACAACATACCACAGATGTTTATTTTATACTTAAGAACTTGGACATCAAGTGTAAGGGAGACTTCCCAGGAGGAGGGGTGACCTCATCCAGAGAGAGGACATGTTTAAAGATAAACCTGGATGGTGTTCGCCAAAGAAGATTCTTCTAAGTCATAGAAATGGGGAGCAGTGATAGATTGGGGAAAGAGCAAACCCTTGAGGCAAAGACAGGGCTTCTCTCATCCTTTGAAGCCTTTACTGCTCTTCAGTTAGTATGATTTTCATCTTTTACATGATGAAAGTAGACATCCTGAAATCAGAGAACTTTGATTAATCTTTTGTTTCCCATATAAAGGGGACACAGTGGAACTGACCACTATGGACACATTGAGAAAAACCTCTGACACTGCTAGGGAGATTGACCCCATGCAGCCCTTGTGAGAGGGAAGTGTCACCATGTTCCTTGGTGTGGGAGGCAACCCAGCCAGGCAAGCACCAACCCCCTCACAGGCTGTACGCTGCTCCATTCTAGCCCTGAGTTTGCATTTGGTATTTTGGGTCTTGATATCCTTATGTAGAAAATGGAGAGGCTTAAATCTGAAAAGCACAGGGTTATTTTTGAGACAGATTTAGATACCACATGCGAGAATGTTGAAAATTATGAAATGTAATAATTTTAGCAAAGTAGTCTAGCAACTCTGAATCTTCTTGTTGAAATTGCTGTAAATCTGAGCATGTTGTCAGTGGAAGGCAGAGGCTTAACCACCCTCACTGATCTCAGAACATGGCCTGTGGCATCTTTCCTTGGTCTTCTGAAGGTATGGTACTTGCTTTATATTGTTTCTTCAGCTTTTATTCATTCATTCCTTGTTGAGCTGTACCTGTGTACAGCTGAGCATCGCAAAGATCATTGGGGATACTAAAATGGGTTTGTCAAGGCACAAAGGAAATCAAATCATTCCATACTCTTCTGAGCTCCCCAAGGTTGGCAAGTAATCAACCAAGTGTCTGAATGGACAAGATAGAAAGAAAAAGAAACTTGATGACATGTCTGCCTTCTGTTTTTATGGGAAAAATGCAGCAGAGCTGCCTCACACCATGTCTTCACCCCACCTGAGATACCCTGATCCTGAAACAGGGGGACTGAGGGATTAAACTGGAATGTGAGTTAGGGAGCTCACCAAGGAAGGCCCAGTGGTTAGAAGTATGACAATTTAAATTCTGCCTTCCTGAAGGAAAACTGAGTCCTAAAGATAAGGACATTCTGTCTTCCAGTGAAATGAAGAGATACTCTTACAGACAGGAATTTATGTGTAAATATTTTTTCATAAGTAGCTCTCCCCACTCTTACCCTTTAAAACCCCTTTGAAGAATGGGGACCAGCTGGAGCGGGTGGGAAGGGGAGGTGGTGGGTGACCCCCAGGGACTGAAATGATGTGAAATATAGATAAATAAATAAATTAAATTAAAAAAAATAATAAAACCCCTTTGATGAAATCAGCCTTTTGTCATCAAGACATATTTTGGGGTGGTAGTTTTGATCACCTGAAGCTCACTGCCTCTTATCTAGTCAGAGAGCTGAAGTTACCCAGCACTGTGATGGACTTGGAATTTTTTGGCCCCAGCCTATAGGACCATAGTGGAACTCCCAGAGAGCTGAATAAAAAAGATTAGCAACAGCAGTTATAGCCTTTGTCTTACTCAGTATGAAACCCAGTGTCCTTCAAATGGCCTACTAACATACATCATCCTGTTTCACCATTACTTTCTCTATAATTTCATTCTGTACTCTCCCAGACAGTCTGGACTTTCGCCACTAGACTGCCCTTGGCAGCCCCCAGACTCACCCATTCTTCCCATGCCTTGCTTTACCTTGTCTTGCTTGAACAGACAGCTAAAGCAAATCTCAAAGAACCAGAGTGCTGGCTCTGGGAGCTCCTGTCTGAAGAGTCCTGGACTATGCTAAAAATGGAAAATGTGTTTTTATTAGTAAATATCTTATCATTATTCTACTTTTCCAGTACATGTCCCACCCCACTCCCCTTCCATGTATAGCTCACTTTTCCCCAGAATGCTTTCCTAACTCTGCCTAGAGTGTGTGTGTGTGTGTGGGGGGGGGTGGTGTCTTGTATTTGAAACCAGAGGGAGCTTGAGCCTAGAAGCCCTGCCAGCAGATTTACTCCCTGTGCCTAGCAGTTATCTGTGCTCTCCTATTACTCACATTAGCCTTTGTATGGCAGAAGAAATTTCCGAGGTGTGATGATTCTCCTGAGTTTTTTTCTTAGTTCTTCAGGTTGTTGATATAATGGATGTGAATATTAAGGATAAGGTTCATGTTTGGGAAATTTGACCATTTAAGGGAAACCTCTCTGTTCATCATGTCCTCAACTCTAAACTGGGCATGACAGCATAATAAGGGAGAGTAACATGCAGTATTATTCCTTGAGTTTCTCAGAACAGAACAGACATCAGTAATATTGCAAGAGCTTATTAGTCACAATTAGTTGTAAAGGAATTGGTATTATTGTTAAAATGATCGTTGTTTTATTTACTGATGTAACTTAAGATGAAAAACTTTCCTGTGATTGTGTGCAAAATTTGCTATTTGTAGAGTTTCTCTATTAAGAAGTAAAAGCTTTAGTTTAAGAACATAATATTTGTTCAGTAAAGCAAGCCATTGTTAGAATAAGTAGCTTTGTTTGAATTAATTCTTATGTCTAAAACTTGCCATTGATGTTGTAGGCAACTAGTCAACCATTATGATGCTAGTTAACTTGTTGACAGGAATGTACAGTTCAATGTTACTTGATTCTTGAATGACAGAAAGTTCAAGTCACTGTAAATTGATTGTAAGAGGTCATGAGTAGGAGATTGTGTCTGCATGTGTGTTTATTATGGTGACTTCCATTTTAATTTTATTCAAAAACGTTAACCCAGCTTTGACTGACTGTGCCCCCAAGATTCTCAGTTGTGTGCTGAGCAACTTGACCATGCTCTTCACCTGCCATCCTTGCTGGCTGTGTGACCCAAGCCAACATGTGCCCATTGGCTTAGGGTCAGCAGCTATGGACATCCTTGAATATCATTCTCTGACTTTTGTAACTATCTACTTTTTAAAATATAATCATCCATGTTTGCTAAATCATATGGAATTGCTGATACTAGAGTGTTTCAGACACAGAAAATAGTACTTGAAAAGGTGTCATCATTGATAACAAGAAGGCAGTAAGGTACAGATATCAGTTGTCTACTAGTTTCATGAGGATCATAAAGGAAGAATGAAATTTATGTAACTGATCATAAAAAAGCATATAGTTGAAACTTTGGTTGAAAGAGTTTATTTCTCAAAAAAAATCATGTATTTTTTTTCCCTGAATGATGAGCATTTATTGAAACAGCACATTTTAGTGGATGAATATATAATCCTTTCACAATGTGACTGCAGTATATATTTTTGAACTTCAACAGGGAAGAGTGGAGTGGGTCATTTTTTTCCATCCTGGTTCAACTATAGATAATAGGAAGTGCCCTAAGGAAGGAATTTCAAGAGATTTTAGAAACGGGGGAAATCTTTTTGTCCTTAAAGCAATTAAGTAAGGAGATGATTCAGATGAAAATTGTGAGGAATGTGACTTACCACAGAGCAGACACTGGTCATTACAGAGACCACCATGGGTCCCACGAGAGCAGTGTTGCAGCGAGAGGCCCTGTGGCTCCCTCACACCCCCACTTCCAGCTTCCTCACAATGCTTAAGGACTTAAGGCCAAGTTTATCATAAACCTCACATTGTACCCTCCACTGCTGTTGGTATGTAGTTTCTCTTTTTGCTAGACATTCATTCTCCAATCTTCATTCTGTTCTTCTGTCCTCCTGCCCTACTTAGCAAAATCCAAGCTATGGATATAGAAGAAAGTGTTATCCTGACTTTTGTTGTCCAGTAGAGCATAAATAGCATAAAGGGTTGTGAAAGACATCTTGACATTGACATTGGTAATTAGAAAGGACCTGGTTTGGGGGAGCCAAGGCAGAACAACTTTTCAGAATTAATTTGGTAGTTACAGCTTCTATATGAATGTAAACTTGCCATACAGGCACATCATCCCATGGGATATTGATATTGGTCATCAGTGTATTGAACACAGGTCAGTGTGAGGAGTCAGACACTCATGAACAACAAAGGCAATATACCTTGACCCATTTTTTCCCCAGAGGAAAAAGTGAAAAGACCAGTTAAAAACTTGTCACTCTCTTATGTGAGGTCTGCAAACCTAGAGGTTATACAGTCATCACATTTGAAAACATCCAGAGCTCAGTTTACTTCCTGTCTGTTTCTCATGAGAAAGCCTGACACAAGATACTGGAGACATGACCACAACTTAGTGACTAGAAGGTCACTTTGACCTGGAATGATCATGCAGTCATTGTAATGGAACTCCACCTACTTGCAGCTCTGTATGTTATTCCTCCATGGGTCTCAGGAGATATTTCTAGTTTGCTCTCTGTGATTTCAAGTGATTTTGAAGGATAGAGATGGCAAGTCACTTTAGTGGAGGAGGGTGATCTGTTGGCTGGGCTGTTCAGATGTTACATCCCCATGTTCTGGGTGCATATTTACAAGTGGGTATTTACCTCCAGGAAACATTTGGGAAGACATGCCTTTCTTTCGTCTCTGAGCACTTTATAAAGAGTAGTCCTGTAGAAAAGAAGAGAGATCAGTAATCATTGGCAAAGTACTGTGTAAACGAAAAGGCAATCTAATAATTACACTATCATTAACTTAAGTTGTGCTGTGAACCATTTAAAAAGCTAAATATGGGTTCTGGGAGAAAATCATTATCTTTATACAGGGTTCTGAGTATTGTATTGATGATCTTTATCATGGAATATAAATCACACTTAATATACATGATTTAGGGGGAACTAACTGTTAGGAATAAGTGAAACCTGCTGATTTTGTGCTGCTGTTTGACAGTTTCTTTGGAATTCAGAACACTTCCAATATGTCTATGGTGAAAACTTTATCACCCAACTGGACTTTACCTTCCAAATTGGAAGCTTAACATTTTGTTTAATGAAGTGCATTTTGAAGAAATTTTCAATATTTAAATATCTCAAGTATGAATTTCTAAGTGATATGCAGAGATGGGTAAGATATCTTAGGGCTAGTTATGAGCTGAGTCAACAGTGCAAACTGAACCACCAGAAGATACAGGTGACATCATAAATCTTATGCTTGACTGAATGACAAATAAATGATATGGAGAATGTGTTCTAAATTGGATGATGGTGCTATGTATTCTGTTCTAAGAAATCTAATAATTAACCTTATTTAATTCTGTTTCTTACATGTTTAGTTTGTAAACTTTAATTCTCCCTCCCTTTTCCTCCTCATTTGTAAATATTTATTCCTGTGGTATTTCAAGTGGCAGTATTTTTGTTCCTTTCCTTAACTCCATTCTAAAGAGGCATTGCATACTTGTAGCTAGATTCTTAATCTGCTTACCTTGGTTTGAAGGCTTTTGTATTACCTGCCTGAACACAGTTCCTAATGCATTCAGCTGTTAGCTAATTTCATTTCTACAATCCAGTTCAATAACTGTCTCTTTCTTCTGCCCACCTTTCAGGTAAGGTGAAATGGATTAAGATTTCCATATTGCTAAATGTGTTAACCTTTATAAATATAGAAGTAGTAAGAAAGAAATTAAAAGATGACCCTTGTTTTTTTTCCCTGAAAGTTTATGTAGAGAGATGCCAAACAGTGTTTATTCCGTGGCATCATTTTTATTCTGAATCCTTTCATCATCCATTTTATTTATTTCCATCTTCCCATTTTATGTGACCAGAGGTCATTAGGATAATGTGCAATTGGTTCTGAGTAAATGTATTTGTATCAACCCTCCACTTCTGGGCCTCTCTGTTCTCTTGCTTCAGCTATTGGTTTCTAATAAAACTCAAGCCCAGCCCAGTACAAGTGCCTGTGACTTTAGGTGCAGAGAGTCAATTGAATGTCAAGATCTGAGTGTTGAATCAAGAGAAGGTGAGCATCTGTACCCTCAAACAAAAGACCACCTCCACCTGTCTTCTCTGTGGAAAACGGAGAGTCAGATGCTGCCTGCTTTTGTCTTGACACAGTGGCAGGAAGTTACTGATGGGCGGGTGTGCTATTCCCAGAAACCTGGGGAAGAGCAAGCAACGCTCTTACCTGCACAGAAGGACAGCAAGCTGTTGTAGTCATTTCCTGTGTAGACAGCTTGTCTGATTCCTGCTAGATTGTGATAATTACTTCAAATGGTGACCATGGGAATACTGCTGTGAAAAATTAACCCTTTCCTGATAGTTCAGTAGGTTTTCCTAACAAGTCATTAGTGAACTTGTAGGAAGCTGGCATGGTCAGCTTCCATCAGGTTGTAATCGAATTTGCTTTAAGGACTCACACATAAAATTATAGTATGTCTTCATGGAATAGCTAGTGGTAATTACCTTGTGATCAGTAATTCCATAATTAAGGTTACTGTGCATAATACAAAAATGTTGATTTGTACAAATAAATTAGTCTTTATAGATTCTATTGCATTTATTCTCCCTTCATTAACTTTCCCTGTTGGAAGTGAGAAGAGAATGTTGTGTTTATGTAAGTGTCAGGACTGCTAAGAGAGTCCTTGAGCCAGAACATGATACAAATAATATGGGTAATTATCAAGATCAGGTTTGTGCAAGGGGTTGAACTAGTGTTGTGCATCATGGACTTGTGGGGTTGGGAAAAGCCAAAAACACAGAAACACATAATAGAGGGGTGGTTATTAGGAGCAAGGGAAAGAGAGAAAATCAGAGAGAACAAACTTCCAACTCTAAGGTGATTCAGCTCTGGGGATCTAAGGAGGTGCCTCTCCTTAAGTAAGTAGCACTGTAGAATATGATTGAAAGATGCCAAGAGTACAGAGCTTAAGGATCCTCACTGCAACAAAAGAAATGGCTATTTTGTTAATGATACAGATATTTTGTAATGTTTTGGTGTAAGCCATCTGCAATACACAAGATTATCAAATAAACACATTGTACATGTTAACCTTTTACAATATTGTTAGTCAATTATAGCTCAATAGAACCAGGGGTGGACAGGGGGAAAGAAGCCAAAACAACAAAGAAAATTATAACCTGAAAAGGGCAAGACTCCAGTGACATTGTAGATACAACTTCTAAAAAGTACATCTTTATTAAAAGAAAAAGACATTAATTTTAAAAAAATAGTTCTAGAGAAATTACTTAGATGAATCTGTAGTTTATTCATTTGAATAACTGTTGATTATCAACTTGGGCAAGGTCTTGTTCTCTTTTTGTTATATTTTTAGACTCTCCATTCCAATACATGAGCAGCCCAGCTTACTCTGTTACCTCCAAATTGCCACTTCACTGTGACTAAAACTTGGTAATTTTCTCACCAAACCCTGCTCTTCTTAACCATTCCCTTGTTAGTGAATGTCATCTCTGCCTACCCAATTGCAAAAACTAAAGTGAGATTTTCTTGGAACATTCCTTTTTCTTACTTTTCTTTATTGCCTATGAGCAAGCCTCTTGGGTTTTGCCCACAATATTCCTTGAAATATGCCTATGCTCTTTACCTCTACAGCCACATTGGTACTGTCATTCCCGTGCCCCTGTTTGGCCTGCCTACTTTGCTCTTACTTTTCTTCTGTTCATTATCCCCTTAGCAGCTCCAGTTTGTTATTTTAAGTGCCTAACTTTGGTTGTTTTAAATGCACACTTCAGCATAATACTCTTCTCCTTGATACCTTTCTAGATCTTCCCACCATTTGGGGGCAGGGTTCTTAACCCTACATTACTTCTAGGCCAGGTGACTCTTGGTTGTAGGGCTGGTACATGGTAAAATATTCAACAGCATTTCTGGTCTCCAGCCACTACATCCTCTTCCTACAATTTTGACAACCAAAATGTCTCCATCCCTTTGTAAGTATGTGTGTGTGTTTCAGAGAGAGAGACAGACAGAGAGACTATTCAGCATTGCTCTGGGTTGTTGCTTTCTCTCATCCCTGCCTTGTCTCAACAGATTTATTTCATGCCACCTCCTTGCTTGTCTCACTCTGGCCTCCTCATTCTTTTGAGAAGACCATGATCTAGATCTCAGATTTTTTTCTTAGGCTGATTTTTTTCTTTTGTCTGGAAAATTGCTCATTCTGTCACAAACATCCCTTTGCCCAAGTTAATCTCTGTGCTTCCTTCACTTTGAAGATAATTTCTTAAAAAACAAACAAACAAAAAAGAGATTTTAGACATTTTCTAATCATCCAGAATAAATCATGTACTTAACTTATACCTTTCTCTTAACCTGGTAATTGGTATTAAAAACATTCATTGTAATCTAATTAAGTGGTTTGATGTAACTAAATGATTAGGTAAAATTCAACAAATTTTTATCAAGTATGCTAGAGTGAAATAATCCCCCCCCCCAAGATATCTAGAACTATGAATATTACCTTAGAACCATGAATATTACCATAAGTGGTAGAAGGAACTTTGGAGCTGTGGATAATTAAGGATTGAGATGGGAATTATCTTGGGTTCTCACAAAGTGTCCTTACAATGGGGAGAGAGAAGGAGATTGGAACACAGAAAAAGAAGATAATATAATGTCCTAAGAAAGTCACCACACTGCTAGTTGTAAAGATGTAGTCAGTTGGCCAAGAGCCAAGGAAATACAGGCAACCTTTAGAAATAAGGAAAAGGCAAGGAAGCAGTTTCTTTTGAGCCTCTCAAAGGAGCCAACTCTGCTGACACTTTGACATAGTTTAGTGAAACTGACTTTGGATTTATGATCTCAAAAGCTTGTATTGTGTTAAACCACTAAATCTGCTAATTTATTATCTCAGCCATAGAAACTAATATATCAACTGTGGAATAAGACTGGTGATAACCCAATCTTTAGCCATATTATAGTTTTTTTATATCAAAGACTTTACAGTATAACAAGTAAAACACATAAACAAATATGAGACTAATTGGTGAATTTTAATTGAGGTACAAAGAATGTGTTATTCTGGTACAAAGAGAGGATTAACTTTATTCTGTTGGAAAAAGAGAAAAAGGCTAGATTGACTTGCTACCCTCCAAGGATATACAAGAACTCATGCTGTTTTGCTGCACAGAGATAGTATAAGGCAAATCCAGGTGATAAAAACATCTTGCAAGAGGAAAGGAGTATGAAAAGCTTGAAGCACATTTGGGGGAAAACCCAGTTGATCTTGAATACTGAATACATTGAAAATCAAGCAATGGGATCTGTGTTTGTTAAGATAGATTGGGACAGATAACAGAGGATTTTGACTGACACTAACCAGTTATTCACATTGTGTGATAGCTCATGAACAGTCAGCTGAAGTCATTGGCCAGTGAAGGTGACAGGGCTGAAGCACTGTAGACATGCATTTGGATAGCCAGAGACTGGAGGCCACAAAACAGTGTGGACAGTTTCTATCTTGTCAGTTCAAGGTGGAGATAACATGACAAGTTTGGTAGCAGAGGGTATGAAAACCTATGGACATCTTGTGAGACCTTTTAGAAATGGTCGCTACAAAATGTCATGGAGGCCAGGAGAACACAGTAACTGGTGCTGTCACCAAATAGAGGTTTCTGTATGTGGTGAGGATGTCAGATAAAAGTGATTTTGGGATTCGACTGGAGAGTACTGAGTGAGCAAAGAGCATCCTGTATCCAGAGGAAAAATCTAGAAGGCTGGTGACAGGCAAAGTTGGTGCAAACAAGGACAAACCAGAAAATATAAGCCCAATTTCTTTATTTATATACAGCTCTAAGGGTATAGGGCAAGAAATAGGCTATACCTAAATAGGCCTACCTACAGGATATTGTAGGCTATTAGAACCACAAAACTGACTTAACAAGATGATGTATTATTCTGTGTTGTAGGAAATGAAAAGATAAGCTGGCTCCTGCCTTGCCTGTCCTCCCCATGATCCCAGTATTTCCGCAGGTGGAAAGCAGGTTGCAGTACATCTAAAAATGAGTTTCTAGACAAAGAAGAATGTGGATCTTCAGAGGTCTCTTTCTTAAAGGGAAAACAACAGATGAGAGAAAAACTGCCTGCTTCTCACATTTAGCTTCCACCTTCAAGCTGGTAGATCCCTGACCCCTGAACCAGGCACTGTTTGATTTGTGATTTGGTGGGGGAGAACCTTTGTTCTCTTTCTACTTTCCTGACTGTTTCCTACCAAGAACACCTGCTGTGTGGAGGAGAGGTGGATTCTCTGTAGTTCCCATTCCCTCCAAGGAGTGGATCTCTCACAGGTAGCTAACAATGTCTTCTTGGCATATGGTGACACTTAGGAAGTGGGTGAAATAAGAGATAAAAAGTTATGGAAATGTGGAAAGCAAGGTCAGCCAAGAATATTAGGAAGACATCAGTTTAAAAAATAGCATGAGCAGAGTTTCAGACAGTCTGCAGTACCGAAAGCCACAGAAATGGTGCAAGTTAACCTGGTTAGAAAGCAATTGGTGATATTTGAGGAGAAAATTATTGCAATAGTTAGGTAAGAAAAGAAAGCAGACTAAAGAGAGACATACTACTGAAAAATAAAAAGGAATTTACCATTGATTCAAAATATTTGACAATGAAAGTTCTTGATTCAAAGAAATATGACACCAACTAAAGATAAGTGTATTTTGTGGCATTTGGTTTACCGGCCTACTTGTTGGCATGTTTAAGCAGGTAGTATGTGAGAATCTTGAATAATATGTAAATGCAGAAAATATGAAGGCTATTGAATTTGGGGAAAAGAGGATTTTCTTGTTAGTCCATTTGATGTCAGCCAGCAAAGCAGTTAGTCCAAAATCTAGATATAAAGCTTTGGGTGATAGTTGACATTATCAACACATACAGCATATTAATATCTATCTGTCTTTTATATATATATATATATATATATATATATAACATTATTACCTAAGAGGTAATACTAATATTACCTAAGAGGTACCTAAGAGGGTGAGATCCAGCCTGCATGAAAATTCTTTGGTGTTTTTATAGACTTGTATTCAGAGAAAACTAGTAATAACATCATCAAATATAATGACCATAAATAAATGAAAATGAGAATTAATCATAGTACTTTGTGACCAGGAAGAAAGCAGCATTGGTTTCGATTCCCATCTTCTTCAATTTGCAGAGCTTAGCGTAAGGCCAGGCCATATTACATATTACAGAAATACTATTTAAACAAATTAAAAGAAACTATGTGTCAGCATGTACATATGCTGTTTGCACAGCCTCCATTATTGAAGGAACTTCTCATCCCATGATGGTCTATTGGATAGTGGATTCCCATCTTCAGATGGGGTCCTGACTGGTAGTCCAGGACCACCTTTAGGGAGAGGTGATTGGTCCTGGATAGGCATCATCCTGGAAAGAGCCCATCAGTCTGGATGACATTCCATGGATTTGAGAGACCAAAAACCCTCTGCTTTCCACCAAATGCCCATCCTCACCTCATGCCCACCCCAGTTCAAGGTAATCCTCTGTATGATAGTATTTGGAAGCAGGACCTTTGGAAGATACAGAGGTCTAGAGAGTGAAACCTTCATATATGGAACTGGTGTCCACATAGATGAGTCACCAAAGCACAGAGCTCTTTCCACTGGTCTCCTCTTGCTGTCTGTGAGCCCAGATAGGGGAAAACTCACCAGTACCTGGACTGAGAATAACTCTGTTGTTTAAAAACACCCAGTCATGTTTTATTATAGAAGCCTACATGGGTAAGATAATTCCTGTGAGACTGGAACATTTAGTGTCCATCTTGCACATAGTCCTTAAACATATCTCTGCAGGCATAGCTGTCTGTGTGACCAAACACAGGAGTCAGGCTAGGACTTGACCTTGAGGTATGGGGGGAAGTGGTTGGTGCTTGCTTGTGTGTGCTGCTTGCTTGCAGTCAGCTCTGCCAAAATTAATTCTTCTGAACTCCTCACTTGGCAGAGCCAGTCAGCACATTATACTTTTTTCCTTCAATAAAGCTTAACTCAGTACTTTAGAAGAGTGTTTATTGCCTCTCCCCACACATCCCCCATGGGGATTGCACCCTTCCCTTGTCATGATCTGCACAGCATGCAGTATTTTGGACAGATTCATTTGTGGGTTGGGTGCAAAAGTTGCAGAACCTCATGTTCAACTTAGTCCTCAGCTCATATTAATAGTCAGTAGCTCTAGACAGCTTGGCCTCCATAATGTTTAACTTCCTCATCAAGATTGATAGTTGAGGCAGCATTCACAGAGAGATTCCTCTTGACATCTGTCAAAGACTGCCATCTGCTCTGTGACCTACTGAGCCATCCACGTGAAGGATCATTGGTTAGAATCTCACTGTTGTCACTCTTGACTCAGCAGGCCTCTAGGTCTCACCAGTTCTGTTCTCATAAAATCTAATTTTGAAGTTCTGAGTTTACCACTCAGAAAATCCAGTCTCCTCCTGAGACTGAGACTTAGATTTGTTATGCTGTAGAACATTGGGGGAAAAAAATGAAAGGCCATTTCTATCCGAGTGGAAGCTAACTCCATGTTGACTTGAAAGGGATTAAGCTGATTCATTAGTTTTCTACAACATCTAGCTGAATCATTTTCTGAATAGTGAAGGGTGATCTGACATGACCCATCTGCTTCATCAGTGCCAGTTGCGTTTAGCTACTTGTTTTCAAGTTCTGGTCATATTCCTTGCTCTTCAGTAATCTGTAGGAGGAGAGAAGTTTATCCTGACATGATCAAGGAATCCTTCACCCCTCTTTATCCCACTTTTAGTTCATGACCTATTTATGTAATATTAGACCAGAATGATATTTTGAAAGGGCATTTCCAGCATTTCCAGAATTAATTGGCTACCTGCCTTCTCAGTTGGAATCCTATATCAGATTAACATGACCTTTGCCACAATATCAACTTTGTCCTTACATCCTGGAATACACAGTGACTGCTAGGCATTTGGGAAGAAATCACACACACCTTTGATGAAATATTTTATAATGTTCTATTTCACATTTTTTATACAACAGTGACTTAATAAATAAAAAGAAAAGAAACTCTTGAGTGCATAATTTTCTAAAAATCAAATGTGCTCCTTTGAACTGCCCACATTTATTAAAAACACCCTATGTCAGAAATTTAAATGTTTCTAGTCAAAATTCATTCCCATCCTGCCTCCTAATACTGTCTTCATACCACCCTGTGTGTCCAAGATTGGGAATTACTTAACAGACTCTTTAATGTCACTTTCCGGGGAAAACCACTTAGAATCAATTAGACAAGGAAGCAGAGAAGGGAGGATCAGTTTACAACGAAGCAACTAATTGAGTGCTGAGTTTGGCATTATCTTTTAGAGAAGATAATTGTGAAAAAGTGAAGTGTTGGTGAACTGAAGTGGAATGAAATAGCATCACTTCCTGGTAATAACTTACAAAAAAGGGAAACAGCTTTTGAAGCAACTGAATTCATTTATCTCCTAAGAAATCTTTCATGGGAACCCAAGTCAGAAGTCAAGAAAAATAGTTTAAAATATTAATAGATGAGAAAGTCTAGTTTACTTGTACTAAAGAGAGGTCAAAGCCTTTCTGACCTTTGAGGAGATAGGAGAAATTTGAAATGAAAAAACTGTTTTTCAAGTGTTAAAAAAAAGTTCTGAGGGATTTGAGGTATGTCTTTTTTGCTTCTGTGAGCATCCAGGAACCATTTAGACATTAATGTATTGCTAATAACTCTTCCTAAACTTCAGAGATTTATCTTAGAAGAAATCATATAGCAGAAACAGGTCAAAAAGAAAAAGACAGAAACCAAATGGTTTCACTAATATATGGGATATAGGGAAAAAATAAACAAAAACCATGAGGAAAAGTCAAAACAAGCTAAGCACCAAACTGAAGCACACAATTTTGGGCAGGGGGAAAAGGGAGAACAGTGGGGAGGGTGTGTGTGTGTGGGGGGGTAAATCCCTTGGATTACAATGATGTGAAATTTATATATAAATAAATTAAAAAAAAAAAGAAATACTCATCCATTTCCCTTGGTGAACCCCTTCCTGTCTTTGGTCATTGAATCCATGATCCTGCCTCCTTCTTGATTATTATTTCCTTTGCATTGGACCTTAAGTGCCCAGGACCAACAATGTTGCTGCAGGTGTGTGAAATGTTTTTTTCTCAGCCATATTTTCAGACTCTCTAAGAATTTCCCACCTCTTCTCAGTGACTGCAATCCAATTGAGAATAACTTAGCAATGGTGGCAATAGCTGTGCTGTACACTTTTCTTACCACATCTAATTAGACTCATCCCTCTAGAAAACAAACTGCCATGTAGAAGTGTCGAAGGCAACAGAGGGCCATGCTATGAGAGTAGCTGACAGGCAATGTGGATATGAAGGGCATCTGTCCTTCAGTCATATTTAGCAAGTGTCACATTCACAAGGAAATGTTCTGATTGTTGCTACAATAATTTCTGGGGTGAGGGAAGGGCAGAAGGAGATTCTCCTGTTCCTGGAAAGATCAAATCAACACAGTATGCAGGGGAGAATGAAAGAAAAGCAATTTAAAAAATGATAAAAAAATGGAGAGTTTAAGGTGCAGGAGGTGGTGTGAGAAATAGGGCTCTCAGAGGAACAAGTGGCCTATCTGGTTGTTTGCTCATTGCTACCTTTTTCCTTTCTTCATGTCACTGTAGTTTACAGTCAGGGCATCTACCCCAATTGGAAGTACTGCCCTGGAGAAAGCCAGTTCTGTGGAGATAAGACTCTGTTGGCCATGCAGTTGGAAGTTTCAGAGACGGAATTATGAAACAGCTGGGGTGGTGCTGTGGCTGTCAGGTTTCTATCCTACTGTACTTTATCTGATTGGTTTATTTCCCATTTCAATTAAGAGTCTTGTATAGAGTTGTTATTCCTCCTCCTCCTCCTCCTCCTCCTCCTCCTCCTCCTCCTCCTCCCCTTCTCTCTCTTCCACCCCCACAGCCTCCTCTTCTGTTCCACCTCCTCTCCTTATCATCTTCTCCCTTCTCTTCTTGTCCTCTCTCACTCTCTTCTTCCTTTTTCCTCCTCCTTTTCCTCTTTCCTCCCTCTCATCACCTATCTGTTTTCTCTTCTACCATCTTCCTTTTCCTCCCTCTCATTTCCCTTCCTCCTCCTCCTCCTCCTCCTCCTCCTCCTCCTAATCTTCTTACATTTTTCAGGAAACACTGTAATTTTTCAATTATGTTTTCAGTTTTACTTTAAACATTTGAATCAACTAAAAAATCTGACCTTCCCTAAATATTTTATAAATCACTAAATGAGCCTTGATATGTCTTGTCTCAAATGATATTTTTAAACCAGAATTTCTTTTAAATTCACTGTTATTCTAAAAGGCAAGGAATTATTTTATTAATAGAAAATTCTCTAGGTATTTGACATTAAAAATCTATCGGTGTCCCTGATATTTGACATTACAAGAGACCCAAAGAGTCACAAACTATACTAACCAAATGACACGGTTCTTTGAAATATAGAAGGTCATTGCATTTAATGGTTTTTAGTTACAGGTGCATTCCTGATAATTACATAGCTACGTTTATTTCCCAAATCTGTATGAATATAACTTCATTAAAAATAATGATGAACGTGTCCAGGTGTCGTGAATAAGTTTTAAATTCAACTGATCTTCCCTGATGTTGAACTCATCCACTCATAATTAAGGTCTGGGAGATGCCCCAAATCAAAACCTCATCCTGACTCAGTACCTAGGACAGCACTCTCCCTTCCTGTGGTTTTGATAGAGGACCCTGTGGATCTATGACAGCTTGAAACAAACAGCCCATTACACGTGCTTCTTCCAGTTTTATATCCCATTTCCACTCTCATCTGACATTATAAAGTCATGCATATAATGTTACTTCACGTTTAATACAAAAATCAGCTAAAGCCCTAATATGGAGTGAACAAATCTGCATACTACAATCAACTAGAATCCTTGATGTTTCTAACTTGAAGACATTACAAGCCTTCTAAAACAATAGACTATGATTCCCTTTAGAATACGATCTTAAAATATGAGGAAAGGAGGTTAGACTGAATTCCCATATATGAAGCAATAACATCTCAAGTTAATTTTATCTCATAAAAACCAAAGCATCTGCATAATTATTTATGGCAATTTGAAATAAGTCTTTGCTCAAAGTTTAAAGCAGCCTTAAAAAAAAAAAAGACTGAAAATGCTGTAAACATCCATTTGTATTACAGTGGGATTTTTATCTTTGTCTATATATAGCTATAGTGAGAGCTATGTCTATAAATAGAATTAGAGATAAATATATAGAGAAATAACTACAGGCGGTAAAAAGCAACAAAAAGTAGTCTCTGTCCTGCTGCTCTCAGCTTGGTGGGAAAATCAGAATGATCCCACATAAGGGCTGCATAAATTCCAGAGTTGCTGGAAAATTCTGCAATGACCTACAAATATGGATGTCCTGGATTTCCTGCTTAGATTACCTGTATGAAAGTGACCAAGTAAAACTTAGGGGGATTTCACCAGATTTGGGTCTCACATCTGTGGATTTCCTGTTGTTCAGAGAAACCAAACTCTCTCAAATTGGAGGGAGGAAGAATTCATTCATATCTTATGACAAAAGAGTACTTAAAACTCTTCAGTGCCTTCTTTCTTTCATACAGAAGCAAACACCAAACTCTCTCTCTTTTACTCAGATGCAAAAAAGAAAACAATACCAATGATGAGGCACAATTACTTCCATTTTATGATTGCATTACAGTGTGCTTTTATTTTTACTCAAACACATTCTTCCATGTTCCTCCATAATCTGGAAAAAACTTTTTTTTAATATTGTCATTTTTGACTATTGGAATGTGTCTGACTATTGAATTAATCCTAGCTATGAAAACTCTAAAGCTTCCTGTCTTTATAAAGGCTATATTGATCCTTCCAGGTAAAAGCCATCCTTAGTCTTTGTTAAAGTTTTTCTGTTCCAGTCTGTGTTTCTAAAGTTTCCCTTCTGAGTTAGGAAAGCTTGTTGATTTGGGGTATTTGTCCTAGGAAATGCACCCTAGCCCAAGTCAGTGCACAGCCTCTCATTAGTGTGCCAGTCATTACTTTGTGGCTCACACAGTCCTTGCAAGTGAACCTGGAGGCTATGATTTTATCTCAGGTTGTAATTTGAGTACATTCCTTTATCCCTTAAGTTTGAGCTTAAGGCTCATTTTTCTTCTTCATCTTCCTATAAGACAAATGCCATTTGTTAGCAGTAAATTTAATAATTGTGTAACCATTGCATTTGATCTGGGGAAGAATCCAGATCTTTGGAATCAGTTTTTATTCTTAGTACTTATAATTCCTTAGCTGTGATTATCTAAGTTTATTCAGCATTTTGTTTTCTTCTTACATATTTCAGTGGCACATCATATGCATGATACTGAAAGTTAACTCTGGTATATTTGAACAACAAAGCAAATGATTTTAAGAAAAAGTAGATATAGCTGAGGGCAATGTGCTGGGATCTTCTATCTCCCTGTGGTGGTCCCTGAATGCACATTTTACTCAGTTCTCAATTCCACAACAAGAAAAGGAAGCTGATACTATCATTTTGTATGTGGCAGTTATGTAATCTGCCATTCTGGGTTGTTAAAACTCAAACACATTCTTCCATGTTCCTCCATAATCTGGAAAAAACTTTTTTTTAATGTTGTCATTTTTGACTATTGGAATGTGTCTGACTATTGAATTAATCCTAGCTATGAAAACTCTAAAGCTTCCTGTCTTTATAAAGGCTATATTGATCCTTCCAGGTAAGGATCAATAGTCTTTGTTAAAGTTTTTCTGTTCCAGTCTGTGTATCACATCTCATATAGCATTATATGCTTGGTATCACATCCCATATAGCATTAGATTGTGAAACCGAATTATGAAACACTGGAAAGAATGTCCTTGTTACATAACTCTATTTCCCCTCAAGTGAATCCCCTAAAGGCAACAGTACAGAGTTTGTGAAAATGTAATAAGAATTATCCACTGGTCTCAGGAATTTGGTTTCTATTAAGAAACCAGCTCTCTGCTACAAGTGGATGCCATGCAGGGCAAATTTTATCCACCTATATGCAATAATTCTTTAATGAAGGAGCTCTTATTCCATTTCTAGCAATGAATCAACTAATTGGAATAACTTTCTCACTCTCTCACACCTGCTAACTAGGGAATGGAGACACACAGGCAAAGTTCCCAGCTAGCCCATTGTTCATAGCTTCACAATATCACTTACCAACGGCTTAAGAGAGACACTGTGCCTGATCCAAATATTAACCATTATCCAGAAACTCAACCGTGACTTCAGTAACTGGAAGAAATCTGTTCAGGGAAACTAATTTGCCCACTTACCCCAGCACTCACTGTCTAGACAATATCTTGAATACTAGAAAAGTAGGTTAACATCAACTATAAAAATTTCAGTCGTTTCTTCTTCAAAGAAGTCATTCCTGTAAGTGGGGCTTCCTTCAAAATGATCATGTCACAGTGATAAATAATTTGCTTTCATTTTGTGATGGCATTCTTAATCCTACAGTAAAGTACCAACTTCTGCTTCATTCTCTGTATAAGGTTCACTCTGTGGAGAATGGAAAATTACATCATCAGTGCCAGCCTCTCCTGTAGGAGTCCATGGGAGGGAACACAAATCAAATAAATTACAGCTGATAATTTGATAGAAAATAGTGTCACCCCGCTGAGCATTAGGACATGAACAAAGGATTTTCTGTGGTATTTTTAAAAATTCAATCATGAGTTTATGCTATGAAGTTTAAAATCAGTTACCTATTTTTATTTTTAAAAGTATTTATATAATCAATTCAGAAAATTATTGTCACTTTTGCAAAATATGACACCATAGTGACCTTTTTTTATAAATGCTGTTTTACTAATAATATAGTGTGTACTAACATATTTGATAGACACATGGCATTTTGAATAAAGATATTAATGTAAGGCACTGATTTCTCCGTTGAGGGAACTGCATTTTTAACTGAGACATTCAGATCTGAATGAATTTCAAGACTAAGGCTTTTTAATTAACTCCTGTAGCTTTGAGATACTTGGCAAATAATGCAATTTGAAGATGGAATGGCAGCTGATCTTGGGATAGTTTCTAACCTTTTTGGTTTACTGAGAAATGTTACTCTGGAGTGTTGCCAGTCACACCCCTTCTACCATCATTAAAATTAACTCCTCGTACTATTATAACTCAAGGACATGATAAATTACTTAATACCATGAGGCATGATGTAGTGGTGAAATAGAATATCTTTAAAATTATTTTACATAAATTCAACAACTTAAAATTATTTCCTTAGTGATCTTAAATATTTATCACTTTCTGGATTATTTTATTAGAAATAGTCTTTGTATAATACAGCTTGTGAATTGAATATTTGTGTTTTAAGACTTTATGAGTTTAAAATTTGACTTTATTAGGCTTCTATTTCTAGGCACTACACTGAAATGTAGTATTTTAGAAAGAAAAGAGTTTAATATTGTATGAATTGAAAACACAGACATTTTATACATACATATAGAATACTTATTTATACTTTAAAGAGCACATCACAGTTTAATGGTTTTTATTAATAAAGAAATATTTTATTTTCCTAAAGTAGTTTAGTTTTTCTTCCAGAAATATCTCCAACCTACTTGTGAAGCATCTGAAATTTGATTTGAGTCTATTTTCCATTATGTATATTGCAAGTTGTATATATTAAAATATTGACTGCAGACAGGTGGACAAATCAAGTTCATGGTTGCATATTTTCTTTAAATAAAATACTTGAAGACATCTGGGGACTATTTGGCACCTTCCTCACCCTAACAATTCTCTCTAATTCAGGCATCGAGATGTATCTCAGGACTCATCTTGGTCTTCACATAATGCACCAGTCTTTCCTTCTCATGGGGATGTAATCTAGAAGTACTTTGGCCACTTTGCTGGTGACTTTTGTCTAAACAATTTATCTGGCAGTCATATTTGGGCTTATAACATAAATTCAAGCAAAGTTTTAGCTTGGTTGCCTCATTATCTATATCAATGAGAAGGAATTGATCACTACTTTGAACTTTATCTGGTTCCAAAATGTAATAACAAAAAGTCTATATTCTATCTCTGAACTAGAAATGTATAATGCTTTGTCACTTGATCTTTCCAATCAGGACAAAATAATTACTTTCCAATTTGGAGAAATTGGCTTTTTTCATTTTTCATATCCACAGTGAAGGCTTCTCAGTGGCTTAGCACAGATATTTATCAACAACCTGAGATATGTGCTTTTCTGAGATGGTGTCGGTCATCAAGACTATTTTTTTTTAATGTACTTGTTCACTGACTGCATCTAACATTTAGAATTTAATTGTCAATAGCCTTTTAACCAGCAGGGAACAATTTCCAACCACACTCACTAATTATCCCAAGATAGTAGGGGTGTCCCATAAAACAGGGCTCTTGACTTCAAGGATCTCACAGTTGATGGTCCAGTCAAACAACTAACACACAAAGTAGATAAATTTCAAAATCTGTGCATAATGTTAAAAGAAGCAGACTAGGAAAATTGCCTAAGAGCTGGGATTTTCAAATTGAAAAAGGATGAAAGAGTATTATGTCATAACTGACAACCTTACAATATTGCACAGAATTCACCATTTTTGACCAAGGGGAGGCAGGAAGAGAGGAGAGTGAGGGAAGAGAGGAGAGAAAAAGAGGAGCGATAGATTCTAGCACAGAAAATGATGGTCCTGCTGTGTTCTGAACATGACATTTGGTGGGTCCTTTAATACCTGAAAGAGAGTCCACTGAACAGACTTCAGGCACCCTTATTCCTATCTTCCCTGTCCAGACTTGGCTGGAGAGCCGTTTATCAGCTCCACTTGCACTAGTGCACATGCTGCCCCTCTAGTGTTCTGCTGCATTAGGCCAGTGTGAAAATCATGCCCAAATGTCTACAGCTCACATTTCATCTTAGTCTTCTCCAGGAATTAAGAATTCATTCTAACTGGATGTTTTGTATTGACCATATTTGCAACAGCTTGTGCATAATCTACTGAAATAAATCCTAGATTTTTTATTGAAATGTTAAATGACTCCTAAATGCTATCTAGCTATGGTAACTGTTTTATGGTAATATTGAATTCATTATCAGTTTCTAATTTATTTTCAGTTATTCTTTGTAGTCAAAAATGTGAGTTGTTCTAATTCCACAAAACCTTAGTTTCTGAAGTTGCATTTTCCAACATCCTTTTGAAGCTCATTCTGGCAGTCAGTGATTCTAATTGTCATCACCAGTATTCACAGGGCATTGCATGATCTTTAATTCACCAATTTGTCATTTCCTCCTATTAGTACATGGTAGTCCAGGGTGGAGATTGTATGGGTTAAGTGCAAGAAGTCAGTGAGCATCCATGACTTCAGGACATTGTATGGGATGCTCTTAGGGCCTTGATAAAGATGAGGGATGTCAGGATTTCTCAGGTTAATGAGTTCCCCATTGACTACAACCATGCAGAATCACATGGAGAGGCAGGTACTAGGAGCTGTCCAGTTATGGATTTTGTTTATTTGTTGATTGTCAGTAACTGAATTTGCCTTCTGTTCCCCACGAGAATGATAAATGAACTCGATACACCCCCCCCCCCATTACCATCAAGCTGCTATATTACTGGTGTGCAGACAGTTTTTCTTAATGCTTCTTTCTTTCTCTCTTCCTTTGGCTGTTCATCTTGACTTCCACTTGTAGTGATTATGTTCTTTGTCATCTGTGGAAGGTTCTTTGATATCAGCTCTTGTAGTGAAGACTGTGTCAATAGAAATACATAGGACATTTTCATAAAGAGGCAAGTTTTACAGTCTTTAAAAACTGGACATGTGCTGTAATTTAAGAATACAGACATTCAAAAATATTTGCTATAGAACTATTAAATTACAAAAGATGAATGTAGTGTTGTTTTGAAAACCAAATAATTTATTTTAGTAATTAAAATAGAGAATATTCTCCTGGATAATGACTTTGAGAAGATGAATTTCACTTGGTTTACAAATAATTATAAACATCTATCTGATAAAATTATAGATTTAATGAACAACAACCCAGGATTTTGTGTCATTTAAAATATGAAGAAATAAATTTATGAATGTTTGAATTTTATGTACAATATGCTTAGCAAAATGATTTTTATAAATACTTTGATACTGTGCCTTTTAAAATGTACTTGTGAAAAAGGTATTAATCTGAAAATTGCTTTTCATAATGCCAGTCTTTAGATTCATTGTCACTAATTGTGTGACAAATTGTCAGAATACCTAATGCTTTTTAAATTGTTAGCAAATTCCATGAAATCTGAGACATGTTGAAATTAAGATACACCATGATTTTCTGTGTCACTAAGGAGGAAAGGATGAAAGATTGAAAGGAATTAAAAAAAAAAAAGAAAGAAAGAAAGGGAAACAGGGAGTAGAGGAAGAGCCAGTGGGAGGCAGGGAGAAAAAGAGGGAGGAAGGGGGATAAGATGCAAGTAAGGACTTAGTGATTTTTTTTGTTATATAAAAATCTTGCTTTATATCTATCGGAAAACCTTGTTAGAGACATCAATAGATTTCTTATTAAATGTTATTTTACATTCTTAAAAAGTGAAAGTGCTGTTAAATAAGTATTTCCAAAACTTCCTTGCAGTTTTTCTCCTCTAATTCAATTTTTATATTTCTTTTATAATATAATTTTCATATTTTATTATTTATATTTTTATTTATATTTTTATCATGTATTTATCATGTGTATTTTATTATTTATCATATATCCTATATTATTTATCATGTATACATTACATGTATCATGTAATATGTATGTATTTTATATTTTATTATTTATACATGTATCATCTATCAGGTAAAATTCATTTCCAACATTGTCTGTGATTCATAGACTACAAGATCAAAAGGCTATAGTGTGGTATGCCAGTCAGCACAACACCCACAGTCTGTAGCCCACTCACCCCTCCCCACCACATGAATTTTCCACCCTGGTCACAATCCACCTCTTGGTTTTCTAGAGATTTCTGTTCTCCATGGCTCTCGCAGGTGTGGAGGTGGGGGTGATGTTTAGGACATTTTGAAGAAGTGTTTCATAGATGCCTCTATAATCAACCTTCTAGTTCTACAAGTTGTGTTCTCTTGAACTCACCAAAATATTGCTCTGGAAAGATTTCAGACAGTATCCCTTACTACTATTCCAGAGAATTCAGTGTGAAGCACAGAGGGCAGATTTCCACTAAGAGCCCTGTGACCCCAAGTCTTACTAAAAGGAAACAGAAGGAGCTCTCAGGTGCTTTCTGATCTTGATGTTGAATTGTACCTCTCAAGATTTTCAGAATGCACTCTTTCACCATTCACTTCTTTTTGTCACTGGTTCTGAGCTTGTATAATTTATTTCAAAGATGTGAATTGTTTATCTCAAAAAGCTCAGCTGTGAAGTTCACCTGTGCAGGAAGATGACTGGAGGCTTTCTGGGCTGTAAATCCCACAGGTCCTGGAGTAAAAGTGGTTTTTCTGGCGGAGAACCAGTGGGGGCCTGAGTGGTGACAACAGCATGTAGGTTTGGTATAATCTCTGTGATCACAGCAACAGAAAATCTGAAAAACCAAAAACCTTCAAGAGCTGGGAAGACCAAGTTACATACAGTTGAAGCAGGCTGGATTCAAATCCCTGGTATTCATATTTGATACAGAGATGCCTATAAATAGAAGACCAAGATGGTGCTGTAAGGAATCTTGTTCCTGTTGGTTTTCTCTGACTGTGCTCAGCAGGTGCCAGTGAAACTGCTATGAAGTCATCTGGGCTGATGTGGAGGGGTATGGTAAGGTTTCTAGAGTAATCTTAGGAAATCAGCCCACACTGCTCTTCCTTTCTGACATGTTATCTGGATCATCCCTAATGGGTCATTGGAAACATAATTAGGGGGAAAAGCAGAGTCACAAAACCATATATATGCAGACTGCAAAGCTCCAGCTTCCAGGAGGAGAACTTTGCGATGGTGTCTTGCCCATATGCAGATACAGATCTTCATAGACTCTCTGAGTTCAAAAATCCTGAAAATGAGATGGAATGAAATTATTCAAAGTCGAGCTAAAATGATTTATTTTTTAACTAAATCAAAGGGTAACTGTTCTGCAACTGGAGAACATAAAATTGGCATACTCAGCACCTCTCTGCTGAAAGTTGGAAGAGGGGGTGTCACCATTACAAAAAAAAAAAAAAAACAACTCAGAAACCTGGAAACCTGGATGCTGCATTTCATTGATTGAAACCACAGGGAGGGTGTGTGTGTGTGTGTGTGTGTGTGTGTGTGTGTGTTTGTCTGTCTGTCTGTGTGTCTGTATGTGTGTGTCTGTGTGTGATTTTTACTTCCTGGGCTGCCACCATCAAGCAGCTTCTCTTCCTTCTGGACTCATCTCATTTGATCTCAATTGATTCCTAAGCCCTGAAGGAAAGTAATCAACCAACATAGACAAAGCTGTCTGCTATTCAGATTATGATTTGTTTCCATCAAAAACACATGACCTTAGACTGAGCAATCATCTTAAAATTACCTGTTAATATAATTTATCCTGAAATGATTTTGAATGCATTGGGAAGAGTTAGTCATGGCAGGATTAAGAAATAAATCCCTCAAGCCACTCCCTTTTATGTGCAAATAATAATTGTTGTCTCCTTAGTAAGGCAGCAGAATCCAACTGTGTGATTTTCAGTGGGCGGATAGTTCTGTTTGACTGACTGTGGGGGAACTTCTCTCTTTAATAATGGAAGACCCAGGAAGTAACAATTGCTGACTGAATGTCAGACTCAGTTCCCATTGTTCCTCTAATAGGTTAGATAGGACTGTATGGTAAATGAGTTTGTCAGGCTTTTTCCACCATTAGCCTCTATGACCAACACCCATGATTTTACATACCTGGCCCAGTGAGTGTACACATACGTGAGTAAGCTGCCCTGGGCCTTGGTGATAGAGGGTGTCATCACCCTGGGAGAGAGCATGTGAGAGAGCATGAGGTAGGGGATCACAAGAGAATTTCAGAGAGAGAATGAGATCAGAGAAAGAGTGTGAAGATTCTTGGGGGGATAAGGGTCTCACCTGCCTCCCAGCACTCCCAGCCCCACTTCTGGCCTAATCTACCCTACCTGGTGTGTCTCTGTAACTGTTAGAACCAATAAAGAACCTACCAAGAGCCTGATCTTGCACCACAACTGGTGTCATGAGCAGGCTGGTTACCTAAGAAGGACCCATCTGAAACACCCAGGAGGACAGAGGCTCTCTTACCGATGAAACACCTGTGGTATTGCTGCAGAAGTGACTAGACATATCTATTTATTGAGGTTTTCAAAAGGTTTTTTTTTAAGTAATTTTTAAAAAGAACATAAAATGATACATTTGGTTTTTAAGAACTATAACCTAGATTTATATTGATTATAGCTTACAAATGAATGATTGGAATTCATAATCTTTCAACAGGATAGGAAGATTATATTCAGTAATGAGCACTTTTCCATGCCTAACAAAACCAAGATAGAAATAGAATAAGAGAACTTCCCACTCACAAATATCAGTAGTAATGAATAAAGAGAAATTTACTTTCTGAGTGATGTGAGAGGTAGTCTGAGAGCTTAGTGACTGAAGTCCTGCATTCTGGAGCCAAGATAGTGTAATAAAATCTCCAACTTGGCCACTTATCAGCTTATATAATGGGAGGGAAGTACTTTAATTTAATGATCCATCTTCGTTCCTTCTCTATGGAATGAAAATAATAGTAATAATAATGCTGATGACATAGTGTCATGGTGGAAACTAAATTAGCTAATACTTGTATATTAAAAATGTTTACAATGTAGAAAGTAACCTACACATATTACTTATACCAACAGTATGAACCTTTAATGAAGAACATAAACTAATCATGAGATAGAGTCATCATAATACTGAACAAGAAGACCAATTGTTTAACACGAGTTCTCCCCAAATAATCTAAAGATTTACTTAATCCAGATCCATGCCCAATCTCAGTAAGTTTTCAATTATTTATTTTTATATTTTAAAAGGGCAGGTTTTTTTGGTAAAAGAGAAAGGAAAAGTGTTGTCTGAATAGTAACAGGCAGATGAGAGAGCAACAACTGGAGTATTTATAATGGAAGGGATGCAATGTAATCAGAGAGGGTACAAGTTTTAATCTGGACAATGTGGATTCTTCCCTTAATGGTCTCACACTTCAGTCCTTTAATCTATATACCAAATGTAATAAGGACATGTTCCTCTTAAGATTAAATTAGTTTATTCATGTCAGTTAAGCACTTTATGGAGTTCCCGACCCATAGATAAGAATCTGTAAGTAGCAATAGTTGGCTGGTACTAATAATGTTTTGGGGGAAAATATGTTATGAAAGACATAATTGCACAAGAGTAGTAAAGTGAATTATTGGGGTGCAGTGGGGTGTGTTTAAGGCTTAGGGGGATTCTTCTAGATGGTAAACTGCATGATCTGTCTGTTATACATGGAAGCACGTGGTACAGGTTTAACAACGAACAGATGGATGGAGCTGATGCTGAAGTTTAAAGAGGGATGAGAGTGATGATGCCTTAGTACATGGTGACTGCTTGGGTCAAGTTTATTTTCAATCCATTGTTTGAAGGGAGCATATTTGTTTCTGTCTTGCAGAGAGGGTTTTTCTCCCCACAGTTAGGTCCTTGTCCCTCAGTTGGTATCTCTCTGACTGAAGGAGTCACTTGACCCAGCATCATTCATCATTTTCAGCAGTATGACTTGTCACCTGCTCTTGGCCTGAGAGGCCACTGATGGGAATAGGAGTAGAACACATCTCACAGTCTCTGGACCCCTCAGGACGCTCAACAAACAACTGCTCTGTGGTCCTGGAATTCTTACAAAAGCAAATTATAAAACTAGATCAATAGTGTGATACCATTTCTGTTTAAAATTGAATATTATTTTTAAAAGGAAACTGTTACAAAGGCATGGAATAATAATAGCCTGGAATTTATGTATCAGAATAAAAACAATAGTTTGCTCCTTAGTGTATGCAGAACATATCTTGTAGGTTTCTGCCATTAAACTGAATTACTCTCACATATTTCCTCTGGATAAGAAGAATCCTAATCCACTAGTTTATTTTCATATTAATCTTCAGTTAGATTTCTGGGTGCCAAGCATCAGTTACCTGATTTTATGCATGAAGGAACCTATGCAGTGATCGTGTGATGGAAGGTCAGGACTGATTTCCTCTGCTATTAAGTTCTTATCAAAACAGCAGAATGAAAATGAGACATTGCCAGGTATCATTCACACAACTTAATTGTTACTGTAATTAGAAACAACAGTTATAGTTGCTTGCTTATACAAGTTCTGGAAACTTGAAGTGAGAACATAAATTAATTTGTTGCCATCCATATTACCTAAAGTGACACGAGTGTCTAGGTCCTCTCTCCAACAGGACAGCTTCCTGTCAACCGTTCAGATCCTATTATCTAGGCTGTTTTCACTTTTTCTTATTGATTTATTTATTGATTGAACTATTAATGAAACTTTAATACTGTAGAGAAGGATGGCCAAAAAGTAATAAAATCAGTCTCTCAATTAAGTGACTTTATTTTACTTTGCGCACATAATGCTTACGGAGTAAGATGGGGGTTACTTTTATTGACTGACCTTTGTATTTAAATTAACATTCCCTGCTGTGTACAAAAAGTTCTTTTCAAACAATCATGAAATAAAATGGGTAGAAATAATAGTCAGAATAACGATGGGAGTGAAAGTTTCCTTGATTTTACTTACCTATTCAATAGACTGCTAAAACAAACAAATAATATAACACGGAAATGGAGCTAAGGAATGATAGTATACCTTGGTTAATATAGTCTATTGGGAGAGGAATAAAAAGAGTGCTTTTGGTGTCTCACAGTAATGAATAGTAACATTACTGCCTCTTAGCTAGTTATATAAGAACAACGACTTAAAAATAATTTTCTATTCTGAAGTTGTCATTGAAAACGAGAAAAGTCACTTGTATTTAAATTTGCATGTGGACACAAAATAAACAATAGTTTGCCATCTATTTTTGGTTTCAAATTTGAAACATAAACCAAATGCCAAATACTCAAACAGGACATCATTCACAGTCAGTTTCCTTGTCATTACTGTCACTGTCCTGACACTGGATCTGAATACAAGCCTCTGTCCTTCCAGCTGTTGGAGTCACAGACGGCACCCAAAACAAGTTCAGATCATCTGACATCACAACTTGCTCTTGAAATGAATGTCTGCTGCTAAGTCTGCAGGTTTCAAGGGTTAACTGTAAAGCAGGTAGTTTAAAAAAACTGTATATATATATATAATTTATAGCTTAGATCAACATGAGATTTAGGATTGAAGCTCATTCTAAGCAATCAATGGCAATGCTTCTAGTGGTTGGCACATGGTATAAAAGAAACACAAACTGAATTCCAGCTGGCTTATTGTTATCAATAAATTCTTCCTGGATAGAGTCCCATTGTGGACTCTGCCTCCTTTTAAGAGTGGTGGTGATAACTGACATCCTGACATCATCTGATTGTCACCTCACAGTCTTTCTTCCTCTCTGACCATGCCTGGTCTACCTTCTGGATTGTGCACACCTGTGCATGCCACCATCACACTTGAGGGTATTTCCATTGCTTTCTCTCTTGGAAAGCACATCCCTCAGAAGACCACACAGTTGGTTTCCTCCCCTCCAGCTTTTTGTTCAGAGTCACTGTCTCGTGGGCACCCGCTTTGACTATTTAATTTCCATTTCCAACCTACCTATGTTAATTATTCCCTTAAAAAATATATATATATATGTGGCAGCTTACAACAGAAAATATCATCTGTGGATGTGTTATAATAATTCAGGCTCCTCTCAGAGCTACTACAGGTTCACTTTCAGAATACCTGCCCAGTATTCTACGGCAATAAATAATAAAGCAAGTTTTGTAAATTGTTTGGTTTCTTAGTACATTGAAAAGGTTGCATTTGCATTTTTCTATAGTTAATTAAGTGTGCAATGGCATACGTATAAAGACTTTTTCTACCTTATATTAAAAGTACTTTATTGCTAAATATGCTAGCCATCATCTGAGCTTCCAGCAAATCCAATTGGTTTTGCTGGTGGAGGAGGGTCTTTTCTCTCTTTGGTGGCTGGTCAGGGTAGAGGTTGCTGAAAGTGGGGATGGAGGTGATGACTTAAATAAAAGATAGTGAAGTTTGTGCATCCATTGACTTTTCCTTTCATGAAAGCCATCTCTGTAAGTTTATGATGCAGTTTAAAAGCATTTATGCATAATAGAACTTCTTTCAGAATCATCTGCAAGTACTTTATAGACTACTTTTATGTAAATCTTTTGTTGACATGTCAGCATTGTTGACAGAATCACCTCTAGTAGAGTCTGTCTCAAGAAGGAACCCCTCAATTGTTCAGACTCAACTGAGATTGCAGCAATTTTGTCACAGTTTCAGAATCTGTTTCTAATTCCAGCTCTCTGGCAATTTCCACCACATCTGTAGTTAATTTCTCTCCAAAAGCGTTGAACCCTCAAAGTCATTCACAAATATCAGAATCAGCATTATCAAACTCCTTTAATTGTAGATTATTTGACCTCCTCTGTGTCATGAATGTTATAATAGTATATAAGTGGTGAACCCGTACTAAAAGGTATTCAATTGACTTTGCTCAGACCAATCAAAAATCACTCTCTGTGGCAGCTATAGCCTTATGAAATGAATTTTTTGGATAATGAGACATGGATTCAAAATCCACGGTTTTCAGGATGAATGTTATATTACCAGGAATGAAAACCATGTGAATCTCCTTACCACCCCTGGTCACTGGGTGCATTATCAGTAAACCGTAATATTCTGAAAGAGATTCTCTACATAGATGACTCCAAAAAATCCACAGAAAGATTGCTTGAAATAATAAACCAGTTCAGTAAGGTAGCTGGATAAAAGATCAACACACAGAAGTCGGAAGCTTTCCTATATACAAAAAGTCAAAAAGAAGAAGAAGAAATTCGAAAAACCATCCCATTTACCATTGCACCAAAAAAAATAAAATACCTGGGAATAAACCTAACAAAAAACGTGAAAGAACTCTACAAAGAAAAGTTTAGAAAACTACTAAAAGAGATAGAAGAAGACATAAGGAAATGGAAAGACATTCCCTGCTCATGGATTGGAAGGATAAATATCATCAAAATGGCCATCTTATCAAAGGCAATCTACAGATTCAATGCAATCCTAATAAAAATCCCAATGACATTTTTTAAAGAGACAAAAATTAATGAAATTCATATGGAATAATAAAAGGCCTAGAATATCAAAAAAAAAAAAAACCCTGACCAGAAAAAAGAGAATGGAGGTATTACAATTCCAAACTTCAAACTATACTACAAAGCCATAATACTTATAACAGCTTGGTACTGGTACAAAAACAGACAATCAGACCAATGGAACAGAATTGAATGTCCTGAAATAAAACCACACATGTACAGTCAACTAATCTCTGACAAAGGAGTGAAAAACTTACGCTGGAACAAAGATAGCCTATTCAATATATGGTGCTGGGAAAATTGGACTAAGATATGCAAGAAAATGGACCAAGACAGCTCCCTCACACCATGTACAAAAATCAACTCAAAATGGATAAAAGACTTAGAGGTCAGACCTGAAACCATAAAATTCATAGAGGAAAACTTGGGTAAAACCCTTCAGGAATTACAATTCAGAAATCCCTTTCTGGAATCATCTACAGATGGCAAAAAAATGAAGGAAAACATAAACAGATGGGACTATATCAAACTAAAAAGCTTCTGTACAGCAAAAGAAACAACAACAACCAAAAAAAACTAAAAGAAGCCCAACCGAATGGGAAAAAATTTTTGCACTCCACAATAGTGGTAAGTGTTTAATAACGAAGATCCACAAAGAACTCACACAACTAAACAAAAGCAAAATAAAAGGCTCAATCAAAAAATGGGGAGAAGAACTAAAAAGACACTTCACCAAAGAGGAGGTACAAATGGCCAACAGACACATGAAAAATTGTTCATTATCACTAGCGATAAGGGAAATGCAAATCAAAACCACAATGAGATACCACCTTACACCAGTAAGAATGGCCCACATTCAAAGAACAAGTAAAAACAAGTGCTGGTGAGGATGTGGAGAGAAAGGAACACTCTTACATTAGTGGTGGGAGTGTAAACTGGTCCAACCTCTATGGAAAGGTGTGTGGAGGACCCTCAAATTAATGAAAATGAATCTACCATTTGACCCAGCAATTGCTCTCTTGGGAATCTACCCAAAAGAGACCTCAATGTGGGTACAAAGGGACACCTGTGCCCAAATGTTTACCGTAGCACTATTTATAATTGCAAGGACATGGAAGCGACCCAAGTGTCCCAAAACAGATGACTGGTTGAAAAAAATGTATTTATACACAATGGAATACTACTCATCAATTAAGAATGACAAATTAGACGACTTCTTGAAAACATGGATGTACTTAGAAGAAATCATACTAGCAGAAACAAGTCAAAAAGAGAAAGACAGAAGTCAAATGGTCTCACTAATATATGGGACATATTGAAGAAAAAATAAATAAATAAATAAAATCCATGAGGAAAAGACAAAACAGGCTGAGCACCAAACTGAAGCACACAACAATGGACAGAAGGGAAAGGGGGAGGGGGTAAGGGGTGGGGGCAAATCCCTGGGATTGCAAAGATGTGGTATTTACATATAAATAAAAAAATAATTTTAAAAATGAAATAAAATAAAAAAAAAGAAATTTTATTCTGAGCATTAGGTCTCAACAGTGGGCTTAACAGAGTCGGTAAACCATGTTGTAAACTGATGTGGTATCATCCAGTTTTATTGTTACATTTATTAATGAGCACAGAGTAGATTTAGTGTAGTTTTCAAGGGCTTTGGGATTTTAGAATAGTATTGGCTTCAAGTTAAGTCACCAGTTGCTTTATAGTTCTTAAAAAGAGAGTTGGGCCATCATTGAAATCTTGAAGCCAGGTATTGACTTGTCCTCACTACCTAAGAAAGTTCTAGGCAGCATCGCCTTCCAATGGAAGATTGTTTCATGAACACTGAAAAATTTTAGTGTAGTATAGCCACCTTCATCCACGGTCTTAGTTAGATCTATGTAGATAACTTGCTGCAGCTTGTACATTATCATTTGCTGTTTCACCGTGCTTTTATGTCATAGCAGTGTCTTCTTTTCTTAAGCCTCAAGAATGAACCTCTACTAACTTTAAACTTTTCCTCTGCAGCTTCTTCACCTTACTCAGTCTTCACAGAATATTAAAGCTTTAGGACTTTGCTCTGGATTAAGCTTTGGCTTGAGGGAACTTTGTGGGTTTGCAGACTACTGAAATTTTCTCCATATTAGCAATAAGGCTGCTTTATTTCCTTGTCATTCTTGTTCATGCCCATTTCTCTTTTAATTTCCTTCAAGAAACTTCCCTTGACATTATTAACAACTCAGTTATCTGATAGGTGCAGGTGGCCCTCTCAGTTTTTGACCTGCCTTCCTCATTAATTTCATTTCTACCTTTGATTTAAAGGGATAGACATGTGTCTCTTTCACTTCCTTTCTTGAACTATTTGAGGCCACGTACGGGTGTGAACTAGGCCAATCTGAATACTTTTATGTATCAGGGCAAAGGGATGCCCAAGAGGAGGGAGAGCAACAGGGACATGGTTAGTCCATTGAGCAGTCAGAACATACACACCATTTGTTGATAAAGTTTACTACTTTATGTGTGTGAACTTCATGGCACCCAGAACAATGACACTAGCACCATCAGAAGTCATTGATCACAGATTACCATAGCAGATGTCATAGTGATGGAAAAGTGAAAATTACCAAAATCAAACACACAGACAGGAGGTGAACACTTGCTGTTAGGAAAATCGTACCAATAGCCTCATACCTTTGGTTGATTAAAATCACAACATCTATTAAATGCAGAAAAGCAAAGCATTATCAAATAAGGTACATCTGTAATTCTTATATATTTTTTTCTTGCTAATCAAATCAAACTTCCACGAGGACAAGGGTTTCTATGTCTTAATCACTGCTGTACCACAAACCTCTGGACAATTCCTTACTCCTAACAGGAGCTTCACCAATATTTGTTGAATATTTCAACAAATATTAGATATTTGCAATGTTTTGCTATCTATAATTATTTTTGCCATCTGTAATTGGGTTACCAGGCTGTTTTTAAAACTTTCTTGCAATCCTAGGAAACATTGGCCTAAGTTTACATGTCAAACTGGTACAACTTAATGTTCACTGAGAACAACAAACGATAACTACCCAAAGTCTTATGGGAGAGAGATGTGATAATGTTAGGCACCATAAAGAAGAGGCTATTGGGAATGGAATGGAATCAATGAACAATTCCATCATTTTTAAACATATAAATTGCTTCATATAACCTAAATGAATTATTTCAATAACCTTGTGAATAAGACAAGTAAAAAGCTTTTCTTCTACTCTTTTTCTGAGAAGGAGATAGATGCTAAAAGAGATAAAGGAACTTTCCTAATGGACTGTGGGAAGTGATAGTAGGACTGAGATGGGTGTATGAGGTGTCTCGCCTTGTTCATACCCCTGTGATGTTATTGCTTGCTTGGTCCATGTTGGAGCAATTGCCTAAGTCAAAATGAACCTGTCTGTTTTCTCTGTCTTGTCACTAAGACTGACTTTATTTCATTTGAAATCCTAAAAGGCCAGTATGGCTCGCATTTTCCAAAATCTTGAACTCAGAATGGTTTAGAATGCATAAATAGAAACTTTTAGAAGAATCTCTTCCCCATGTTTTAAATCTATGTGTGTCTCATGTTAAACACTTGGTTATTTATTTATCTATTTTGCCTGTGTTGTTGGTACATTCACTGGAAGTTAAGTACTTTTTAGGTTTGCTGTTAATGCTCTATGTATGACTGTGGCATCGACCATTCTATTGATCGACAGAATTGATGGGTCATTATTCTTTTATCACATCATTGATTGGCAAAGGTGATGGGCCCATTATTCCTTCAGAAGCTCTATCTACAAGAAGGACTTTGATAAACTGAAATGGCTGTTTTTTCAGCCATTTGCAGCCATCATGATGTCTGAGTAGGAAGCAGCCTTACAATTGTGTAAACAATGAATTATTGGAGTACTTTGTTGAATGAGAAACTGAGCCCCATGCTCTAATTCTCAGATATTACTTTCTCTGCTCATTCTGCACAGGTGTGAAGAGGGGCCCTTACCTTGATGTTGGGGGCAGTGGGGATTGGCATCTCATTGAGGTTTGAACCCAGATATGAGACTCCAAAGACTTCAGCTTTACTCATTATCATGAAAAAATGCCTTCTGTTGGTATTTCCTTTATCAGCAACACTCTATTTATAGACATTATATCAAATATGAATACCAAGGATTTAAACCAATTCTGCTTCAACTGTAAGTAACTGAACTGTTAAGAAAAGTTCCTGGGCTGGGCATGGTGGCATGTGCCATTAATGCCAGCCTGGGAAGGGAGGCTGAGACTAGGAATTGCTTGAGTCTGCAGGTTCAAGACCCTCCTGGGGTAACATAGCAAGACCTAGTCTCAAAAAATAGCTGGGCGTAATGATGCATGCCTGTAATCCCAGCTCCCTGGGAAGCTGAGACTGAGGATCGCTTGAGTCCATGGTATCCCAGGTAACATAGCAAGACCTAGTCTCAAAAATAGGAAAAGTTTCCTCCGTGGTGACTAATCTTAAATTATGTAAATATAGTTAGAGCTAAAAAGAATTCAGAACATGGTAAAACCTAGGTGCTTAATAAAGTCACTGTGGACATTGATCACTTATTTTTACTTTGCAGTTCTTTCCAAATATTGCTTGTTAAAGTGATTTGTTTTTTTGGCCCTGGTATTACAAAGGAAGAAACCTGGTATCACTAGAGCAATCAGATACTGTGAAGAGTTGGTGTCCTTTTGATGTGATTTCTGAATGAGGAGAATCCCTCTGCAGGTCTCAGCTTTCTTTGTCCTTCTGACATGCAGCAATTTTCAAGAGATTTCCTCACCTGGACTTTGGGTGGGAGACATTCCCCCAGCAAGGCTTGACCTGGGCACCATGAAGGCTCTATAGGGTTTCCTCATATTAAAGTCCTAGATTCATTAGACTTGCATTGTCCAGACAGAGTCTGGACTTTTCCAGTTGTCAGAGTAGCACCTTTGTGGGGTGTAACTAACCCAAGAAGCTGCTGAACTTTAATCAGTGTTTCTTTTATTTCCATGCTGAGGAAAGGAAAATGTGCTGTGTGACCCCTCTGGCCTATTAGATGTTCTGAGGAGAAAGAGAGCCTGTGGTTAAGTAATTTTGGGAAATGACACATTTTGGGAACTCTTCACTTGGAGATTTGTAAGGTACAAATTTGGAACCTCTGCATTGGTAGAGGTTCCAATAAAAATAAGTCCATCCTACCTAGATGGTTCTGTAGTTCTGTAGTATGGATTGTTCTATGTAACAGTAACTAAAATCCTGTGAATCTAGTGGTACTATCATGTCAGGTAGTGTCTTGCTAAGAGCCTGTAATTTAAGTCAAGAGTATTCTTTTGGGCTATAAGACTGATGATCTTGCAGCACGTTTCAGGACTGCTGAGATATTGTACAGTCAGTGCTTCTCGAACTTGACTGTTGATAGGAAACATCTGTTGAAAGAATCGGAGGCAGTAGATCAGTGGCGGCCTGAGTCTAGGAGCTCTGAGGCCAGGATCACTGCTGTCAAGACAGTACTAGGGCAAGAAATGGTGATCAGGATTCTCACTGTTGGCACTGGCGATTGTGTGGGCTCCTGTTCATGGTTGCGTGTGCGGTCCTGTGCAGTGTGGGATATTCTTAGTATTGTTGGTATCCACTCTTATGTGCCTGTCTGAATCTAGGTGATCTTCTTGTACCAGTTTTGACAGCCCAAAATATTTCCAGACATTGTCAAATGTCCCTGGGAGACAGAATCTCCCTCTTTGGAAAATCACCCATTGAAATGGTTTGAACTGAATTGTCCTATCTCTGTGGTTCTTAGGTGAGTCTGAGTTTCACTGAAAATGATTGTCTAACATCAAAATGATATTTCATTTGCCATACTTCATGAAAACTTTTCCTTATAAAGCAGCAAAAAACTACCCTTGTTCTAAAGCTGGGTTACTAGAAAAAGAGGCATGTGCGCCCATAGTTCTGTTCAGTTATGTAGACAGTTGATGTCCACTTACTTTTTTTCTCCAGATAACATACTTCCAGTTCTCAGGGATTTTTCTAGAACCAGAGAATGAAATGTGTTCCAAACGGTTTGGTGCAGAACTAGCAAGGAAAATGAGGGCATCCTGCTTCATACTTGAGTGCAGTTATTCCTTAAACCAGTGATAGTGCTTCTTGCTAATTTTTAAGTGAAAATAGAATAAGGATGCAAATATAAAGTCTGCAAAATAAGTATTGTTAGCTTTTTGAGGAATGAAATTCTCTAGTGGTGGCAGAATGTTTGGGAAAGATCACTTAAGCTAGCATATCTGTATCACAGGCATTACACAGATCACAGACACTACACAGATCACAGGCATTACACATCTGTAGAGACTTATCCCCTAGCCTGCCTTCTGATGCATAGAGAGTTGTGCCTTCCCCAGTTTTGTAACACATAAAGTGTACCCTAGGAAACTTTGTAATCTATAGAAGAGTGTGTCCTGGCCATACATACACATCCTTCAAGAGGAAAGTGACATAACCTGCTTGAAATAAACAATTAATCTCTGGGAGGGGGACCTGATAACATGCTCTCCCTCCTCTGATTCAACTAACTAAAGTTCTAAGGATATATTGAGAATACTTTAATAAATCTGAAACTAATTCATTTGACTTAGAAAAAAGAGGCCACTATCTTTTCTCATTAAAACCAAAGACCTTGGAGACTACTTCTTTACATTAGATTTTACTGGTATCTTGCTGTTAGGCATTTTGTTGCTTATGCAGATTAAACCTATATCCAATTTAAATTCCTGATCTGTGTCCCTTGGTACCTTAATCTAAAAACTGAGGCTTAGAGATGATCTCTAAGACCTACCCTAGTTGAAATGTAATAGAATTCAGTAATCTTATAATAGGCTTTGATTGGGGGAAAGTAGAAATAAAAGTGAGATTGTAAATGATCATAAGTAATAATTAAAAATATATATATATTTAACAAACTGGTGAATAGTTTGGTTGGTCAGTTTTTAATGTATGCATGACTGATTGTAAAGATTATTATCATAATTTTCAAAATGATGATTAAAACTTTCAAAATATGGGTTAGAAACAAAAAGTGTAGAATGCATCTACTGGCATAATTTTTAGTAGCATGGCTTCGAGGCTAAAGAGATAAAATTCTATGCTATGGTATTTTATTTTGAAAAGCAAATAAGCAATTCAAATAGGCAACTCATATAAAATTTTATAGGAAAGGTAATTAGGAAAAATTATGTACAAGGTATCAATTTGCACATTCTCAAGATAAAAATATTTTTGGAGCACATTATAGTTGAGCAAAAACCAACTTCTCAACTGATTTTGGACATTGATACTTATTTTTTCAAGGGAGTTGTTAGCAAGATGGTCTTTTAGCACATCTCTATAACCCTGAGTTGTAGGTTCTATTAAAATGGTTACTGGTCTAAGAACTCCATTTGTTCAGGAGCCTACACAATCCATCTTTCAGCCTTTTAAAAACTCAGTGAATGTGTAGAAATAGAAACAATGAATTACATTTTTTTCCAAGGTCATGACTATCTCTGAAGATATTACTTTTCTTTTAAAACTTCATGACTGCTAAATGTAATGTTTGTCTTTTTCTACATTGCTATCTATTTGCAGGTGTAGCTCCCTTTTCTGATAGTAACTCTTATTTTTTTCAAGTTTTTCTTGATCATGATATTATTTATTTCTAGTATAATCCTCCTGCACCTTGGAACCCAGAGAAATAAATTCTAAATGCATAAAAGTCCATGTGAGGAACTGCCTCCAACTTCAAAATGGAAGGTCATTGCTTAATATTTATGTCAGCTCCACCACTTTCTTCACGCTCCATTCAACACCAATGGGCAGGTCTTACGGTAGCTCTTAGTATGTATTGATAAATAGATCTGCTCCAAATGGTTGCACCCCAGCTGGTTGCCAAGATGACACACTTTATAATGTTTCAGAAGTGTCTTCCAGACTTGAACATTGGACCTGGTTTCCTTTGATTAACAGTGTTCCACTTTTTCAGGCACTGGAGTTAGTGGGCCAGGTCGTACTAGAAAGTGGGAAATAATCAAGAGGGAGTGAAAATGCTCACTCAAGGTTGCCTGCACCATCATAGCTGCCTCTTGTTAGTGTTTGTTAACCATTAGTACCATTCCTCCCCCACATTGGATCTGTTCTGTTTCCAGTAAGTTTTATTTCCATAGTTACTAAGATGTGAAGTCTCTGCTGCCATCAGGATCCAGATGGATCAAACAAAAGGCTATTCTCCTTTGCAAAATTACTTCCTATCCTGGAATGGGAAGAAGGAGAAGAAGAAAAGGCTGCTGTTTCCTGTAGAATGATTCTGGGATGAGAATAAGTTTGAGACTGGCTATGTTTACAGCTAAAATGAATGTGTGTGTGTGTGTGTGCGTGTGTGTGGTGATACTGAATTGGGCTTGGGCTACAACTCCTTGAGACAATGTGATGGTTATTACAGCCTGTATATCACAGTAAAAGTGCCATAGCTCTGGTGTCTTAGCAGCTGAGTTGCAGCTCTTACTTTACAACCCAAGTATTACAACAGAGGTGTCATAGCTTGTTACAGAGTTAATGTCACAGCAAATATTTATCCTGGGCTCAGAGCCACAGTCCAGGGAATGACTTAAGGAGCATTTTGATGCCCACAAAGCTCTATGGGACTTGCTTATGTAGATAAAAGGGGTGGGACCAAGTCCTCTTTATGTAAATAAACTTTTGATTTCATATGACAAATGAGTCAGTGTCATTCTGATTAGTGGAGAGTGTATCAAGCAGTGATTGACTGAATTTCAGTTTTGGTGTGGTTTGCCAGTGCAGTTTTATCTCAGCTGTGGATACATTGGCACATGTGACAACATGTGTGAACCTACCTGGACACCTGGAAAAGACCCTTAACCACCTCCCAGCTCTTTGGTTTTTGCACAGATTTGGATTTGCACCATAGACTCCATGTTTGTTTTTTATTTGTCAATGTATGTGTTAAATTTCCCTTGGAAATATAGTACATAGCTAAACAAATTATATTTCAAGGGTTCATTTGTAATGCTCATTTAAAGCTTTCTCATTTTTCTTTGCTTCCCACTAAAACTTCATTAAAATGAGCAGAATCATGAATAAGTGGGAATTAAACTGTTGATGTGGGAGGGCCTCAGAACATGAGGAATTTGAACACATTTCTAGAAGACTGCAAATTAATGGAAGAACTTTGATTTATGATATTAGGTAGAAGAAAAAGAAACTAAAAAAATATGCAGAAAGAAGAATCTAGCATTGAGTGGGAAGGGGTGGGAGCTGTTGTGTAGGCAGAAACAAGTGTCGCTCCCGGTCCTCCAGGATGAAAGGGCCTGAAAAATCAGGGTTTACAAAAATAGCCTGTCTTTTTTAAAAGATATGGATGCTTTTTCCTATGAGAAATGAAAGGGCTTACTATACAGTAGAGTACAGTACAGTACAGTCATGAAAACAAGCAAACAACAGAATGTCAGAGCTGTAGGCATGCATCTTGGAGTGTGAGATGTGGTTGAGGAGTTCTGGAAGAGAAACCAGAGCAAGCTGAAGAACTATAGTGATTGGTAATAGGTACAACATCCCTTCAGAAGTGATGAATCTCATCTTTTCAATCCCTGTTGATCTCCTTGAAGCTCCTGTGAAGTTCATCCCAGAAACAATCAGCAAGAGTCCTGTGAGTGCCGCCTCTCCTCTTCCCTGCCTTTAACTGAGTCCACTTCCTCCCCCTCTTGTTTCTCTAGTGCCTAGGATGTGGCCCTCAAACCCCAGTGGTTTACCCTTCTGTTGAATGTTACCCCTCAAGGAAGATATTTTCTTTCTAAATTTATATTTTTACCACATCCCATCTCATTTTGTTTCACATCTTCTGACGTTTGCTTCATAACCTATTTTCTTTCCCATTTTTTTTTAAAAAGTCTCTTCCCATTGGTCTAAGTCCTTTACTCCCAAATATGCCTGGTGTTATCTCTGACAACCTGAATGGGGGGGGTGGGGGGGTTGTTCCTTTTCATCATATCTTGAATGGGTGCTTATAATCCTTGCCTCTAATTCCTCATTGCCTATTGATCTTTCAACCTACTCAACATCCCACCATCTGAAACTAAAAGTACTCTAGAAGGCCCATGATCTCCAAAATAATAGCCTCCTTTTGTTCTTTATCCTACTTGACATGTTCGTAGCATCTGATGCTGTAGGCAGAACACTGAGCAAATTGTTGCCATCCCAGATTTTTTAACACTGCTGCTGCTTTTTTTTACTCTTTTTGAAGATTCTTCTCATTTCTGTCAATGGCTCCATCATTCCCTTAAATATTACAGCACCCTGTAATTCTATACTGAATCTTCTTGTCACTCTTAATGTGTTTTCTGGGCAATTTCACCTTATCTTGTGTTTAACTACCATCAACTTAAAACAGTAAAGTATTCAACTTTCCCCAGCTGGCTTCAAACATTCAGCATGAGCATGCACAGAGGCAGAAACTTGAGATCTCAGATGCCTCCCAGGGACCATCTCAACACTCCTTCCCCAAGGATCAGGGTGCGGTACAGCTTATAAGTAGTGTGAAGGGTTAGGGTTGAGAAGAAAGGGAGGATACTATCCATGTCCTGTACATCCAACCCATATGAAGCAGAAGGGACGGGTGCTGATCCTCCAAAAGTCCTGCATGTAAATGAAGAGAATTGGTAGTGAAGTTTCCGCATGCTATCAAGAAGGGAGCCAACCACCTCTTCACACTTGTATGCATGTGACCCTGCGGTCCTGCTCTCGGCCCACTGGTGCAGAAATAATGGAAAATATGATGATGGGTTCAACCCTCTAAAGAAAGGATGAAATTGTCTCCTGGTCAATCTTTCATGGTAGAGAAGGTCACTGGCTTATTAGTCAAAAGCCCAAGAGTTGGGAAAAGGGAGTTGGCTGACATTTGGGATCCCTAGGTACAGTATAGAGTTGAGTGCCTCAGAAGAAAGAAGTTGATTTTCTCAACTGTGCATTGGATTATGAATGTAAGTAGGTTTCAGAATGTGTCTCTGGTAGTTGCTGCCTGCACCATGTTCCATAGGAGCTCTCAACCTCCACAACCATCCATAAAAACCTTCCTCAAGTTGCTGGGTGTACTGTGAGAGTCAGCATCTGGAAGATGCCCTGGAATTGTTCTTGTGTTCACAGTTAATCCCCTCCTTTCAAGGACAGTCTCATAAAGAAACATCATCCCCAGGTCATCCTATCTCTGGTCAGTACCCAAGGAGAAAGGTCAGATCAGATACAGGTCTCCCTCCTGCTGTCCTGAAGTAGAATGTCCTTCTTTGGTAAGTTACTTTTAGGGTCTGAAAATGCTCAAAGTTGCTAATATAAATTAATGGCAATAGCTTAGTACTTAGACTCCCCAAATAACTTACTAAATATCACCAAACTGGAATGTTTTATTTTGGGATTAGTGGGGAAAATCCTGGTTACACTTCTGTACATAGAAAATCCCTGGAACCTCAAACCCAGTCCTTGTGGATAAAAGAAGTTGATCCATTTGATTTAAAATACAGAATAAAAAAAATAGATAGATCAAAGTCAGACTGACAGACATTATTTTTAAGCAACCTAATATAGCAAGAAAGTTATGGATCATACTGAAATATTTTAAGAATGTCTGTACTGAGCAGAAAGGGAGGTATAAAGAAGTCTAATGCTACTCATAATGTACCCACAAATGTATAGGTCTCTTTCTGATCTTTGAAATCTATTCCACTAACCTATATTTCTATCAAGTTTTTTGTTCATTACTGTAAATGAGATTTTTAAATCTCCAACTACTATTGGTGAATTGTCAGTGTCTCCCTTTATTTCTCTGTTTTGTCTTGAGTGTTTTGGGTATCTGTAGCCATTTGTATGTTTGTTTTAAAATTTTATATTTTCAAAACGAATTGACACTTCAGTCATTAAAAATGTCCCTCTGTCTCTTGAATAAAAAATTTTCAATCTGTTTTATCTGTTATTAGGATAGTCATCCAATCCTCTTCTTTCTTTTCCCTACTTGCACAGTATGTATTTTCTCATGCATTTGCTTTCAATCTGTTTATATTTCTTTGAATTCAAAGTTATCTCTACATAACATATATTTGGATCTTGGGATATTTTTATCTGGTATTATAATTTCTCCCTTTTGATTGAATTGTTTAAGTACATTCATTGTTTGCTATAGTTGAATTTATGTGTCTTTTGTTTTCATTTTGTTTCTTATATTTATCCCACTAATTTTTTGTTCTCTTTTCTCTTATATTAAGTGGTTATTGTCTAGTATAAATTTTAATTTATTTTAGGACTTTCTACTACACATTCAAGTTGCTTTTCTAGTACTAGTAGTTGCCTAAGGGCCTAAATGCACATTATAACTTAACAGATTTATATACACCTAAGCCCACTGAAATATCAGAGTCACTTTTTACAGCTCATTTCCTTCTTTCCATTGTCTGTGCTGCTATTCTGATAGCCATCCATGTACCACTGCAACACCAACAATATACTGTTGTAGTCATTATTTATATAACTTTGTGTCTTTGAGAGAAACAGAAGAAAGTATAGTGTGACTATATTTACAGAATTATCCTAACTTTTTTTTTAATCATTTCTTTTTCTCATTTGTTTCTGAGGGTTTTTAGTTATTATTATTATTTAACATCTGGTCATCCTATAGTCTTCTAATGGTTTCCTCCAATCTACTCTATTTGTACTGTTTTTGTCTAAATATATTGTTAAATATATAAGAATAATATTATAAAAATATAGGATAAACCACTATAATAGTACATATGTTGTTTTATACAGTGGTTTTAAAATAATTTAAGAGCAGAAAGGGAAGAAATAAGTAAGTTTAATTCTAGTTTTTATCAGTACCTGTTACCTTGATGGGTACCGTTTGTTTTTTCATACCTACTGTGTACATCTGACATCATATTTCTTTAGCCTAAAAAACTTTCCTTAGTCTTTTTTTGTAGGATGGATATGTTACCAACACATTTCTCAGTTTTTATTTACTTCAGAATATATTTATTTACCTTCATTTTGAAAAGACAGTTTTACTAATGTCTGAGTTTCTTGGTTGACTGTTTTTTCTTCTCTCAGTACTTTGAATATTTCATCCAACTATTTCCTTACTTTCTTTATAGCGGGGTATTCTCTATTAATTTATTATCCCTTACCAATAATCTGTCCTTGCTACTTTCACAATTTCAAATAATCTTTGTCCTTTATCATTTTACCTGTGGTTGATGTGTCTGGGTTTGAGTCATTTTGAGTTTATCTTACTTGTGTTTTACACTAGAAGGTGTTGATTAAGCATTAAAAAAAATCAGTCTTAATTTTGTTATTTATTTTCTAAGTAACTACTTTGGAATAGAAGTTGTTTCTAAATCCTTAGTTGATCACGTATGATCTTATGTTGAACTCAATGCATGAAGGTGAATGCACAGGAAGGACTACCATCTAGGAAATATTTCTGGAAGTAGAGATGGAAATTGCCTTTTTACCACTGAAATTTCTATTTGGGTGATTTTTATAGGCTCATAAAAATTTTAAGAGCTTAAACAGTCTGTTAACATCATCTTGTCCATTCATTTTATTTTAGAAATGAGAAAACTGTAGCTTGGCATTAGACTTTGGATGTAAAAGAATCTTTTAAAACTGTCTTTTATTTTAGATATAAACATTTATGCTTTGAGAGCAAACATGTTGGGAAGAGGCTTTACCAATAATTTCTGGACTGTTTCGTCATCACCTTGCAATATGCCTCTTAATCTAGTTTGAATATTTTCAAGGCCTTAATGATTTTATTGGGTATTTTAAATTATGAAATGAAGCATTTCAAATTTTAACATTATCTCCTATATGTAGTTAGAATAGTGGGGTTCCTCTTTATCAAGTAATAGCAATTTCACAGGAATAAAATTTTTGGATACTTACTCAGGAAATGACAAGTGATTTCTGCAGGGGAGCTCAGAGCAGACCCAATGGACACAGACCATCTTGAAATAGTATGAAAGTAGGATCACTTCTAAGAGACTTGGCTTACTGGGGAAAGAGCGTATAAAACTACTTTTGGTCTTCTGGTCACCTAGATATGAATGAGTAAAATGTTGGAGAAAAAGCTTAATAATGTGAGGAAAAGCTTTCTTGAAAAAGCTTTTACCTACAAAGCAAAACTCAGTGGAATTATTGACATTATGGACAATATGAAAATTTGTGTTTCTATTCAGTAAAGGACAAGGTAGAAGGAGTTGAGAGATATATTAAACAGGTAAGTAGGAGAAAACATGATTCTCTACCAGCAGTGAATCTATACCAAGAATAAAGAAATGATTTGAATAAATTTAGAAAAGGAAGAGCTTAATCCATTAGAAAACTGAGTAAAGCACATAACTAGAAATATTGCAGAAGTGGAAGTCAGAAATCCTTTAAGAAAAGGATGAGTTCTTATCACCAGTCAGTCAATTTGGTAAAAATCAGATGATATCTAGTGTCACGAATGTGGAGACAGCCCTCCCTGACTTTCTAGTGTATGTTGGGGCTAGACGGCATGATATTTGGTCTATTGTGTTATATTCTGTCCACCTTGGCATATATTTCCAGGACTTTCTTCCTCCTGAGGAGACATGGGTAGCAGGCACCCAGCATAGCACTGTAGATACAGAGAGCAGGAGAGGTGCCTGCTGAAAAAGAAGGCTGAAAAAGCAAAGTGTGCAAGGGGAGGATTCTGCATCAGCCTCAGATCAGGAAGTAGGTCTCCATGCATGGGGATGCAGCGTTGGGTGGAAAAAATGACCCAGAATTACTAAAAGACATGGCATATCATCACAAAGACAAGGTGTATATATAAAGATATATATCTATATATAGATATATATCTATATATATATATATATATATGATAATCGAAGAATGGATCTGAAGAATCTATTGCATACTTGCTGAGTTACCACAGGAAATGGAAACTAAGTTGAAGATTGAAAATGAAGATGAGCATGATTAAAAAAACACAGACACACAAATGAAAGCAAACAAAAACCATGAGTGACTTTTCACAGACCAATATTAAACATTTAACTGGGGGATGGAAATACAGAGACATTTTTACTTTCCTAGCACTATTTTTAGCTTTTTTAAAAAACAGTTAAGTAAAAACATGGCATACTCAAAATCTGATTTTGAGATCAACTGTATATTAAAACAGTGAATGAATGTTCAGATAGAAACATGATTTATGTTGTATGGGCATAAGCTCATAAATAGAACTTGAAGTAATAACTTGGTAAAAAGGCAGAACCATTGGTGGTGTTAGGAGCCCTGGATCACTATGTCAAGATCTCCCCTAATTGCTGTGAGTTGTTCTATGAGAAGCTCAAATTTTTCTTTTAGAGGTGAAAACTACTTACAATTTTGCTAAACAAGCACCATTACCACTTAGTGATGCGAGCACCCTGGAGAATTTTAACAAGGTGCCAGGGGTTCCTTAACTACTTGTGGAAAACAGGTGTTGGATCCTGCACCTTGCTCCTCCAGTCCCTTCATTGGCTTCAGAGTTATTGACTTCCCTGGGATATTTGCTTCCTGGGTGAGGATTAGGAATAGCTTCTGTACTCAAGGAAAATTTTGGTCTACTTTTTTGCAAAAACACTAGACTGGAAGTTAAATTTTGGATCATATCTTTGACATTTTCATCTGCTGTACTAACTAGGTCATTGGTAATTACAGTTACAGATAATTCATCTAGTAAGGGAACTCACAGTCACATGATTACACCTGCCTGGCTGGTCCAGATCCCTGAACCTACATCATCCACTTTTCAAGGCAGACACTCTCCTGGGCTTATGTCCATCTATTCTCAGCAATTAACTTACCCTGCTTTTGGACACATGGAATTGCTAATTTTGTTTTTGTTTTTGTTTTTCTGTTGGTTCTGTCTTAACTTAGGAAGCCAGGCAAAAAAGTAAAAATTTAAGTATTACGGCTTTGTAGTATAGCTTGAGGTCTGGAATAGTAATACCTCTGTTCTCTCTTCTGTTTGTCAAAACGGTTTTGGCTATTCGGGGTCTTTTGTTGTTCTATATATCAATTTCAGTAATTTTTGTTCTATCTTTAAAATATGTCATTGGGATCTTTACTGGAATTGCATTGAATCTGTAGATTGCCTTTGGTTCTATGGCCATTTTGATAATGTTGATTTTTCCGATCCATGAAGAGGGAATGTCTTTCCATTTTTTTAACATCATCTATTTCTTTTAAGAATGTTTTATAGTTTTCTTTGTATAGGTCTTTTACGTCTTTTGTTAGGTTAATTCCAAGTATTTGATGTTCTTTGGTGCGATGGTAAATGGGGTATTTTTTTTAGTTTCTTCTTCTTCTGATTGATTCTTTGCATATATGAATGCTGTTTATTTTTGTGTGTTGATTTTGTATCCAGCTACCTTACCAAATCGGTTTATTATTTTAATCAGCTTTTCTGTCTATTTTTCTGGGTTCTCTACATAGAGTATCATATCATCCGTGTATAATGATAACTTTATTTCTTTGCTCCTTATTTGGATTCCTGTTATGTCTTTCTCTTGTCTTATTGCCCTAGCTAGGACTTTCAGAACTATGTTGAAAAGGAGTAGAGAGAGTGGGCATCTTTGCCTGGTTCCGGACCTTAATTGAAATGGTTTCAGTTTTTCCCCATTGAGGAGGATATTTGCTGTGGGTCTGTCATATATAGCTTTTATTATGTTGAGGTATGTTTCTTTTGTACCAGTTTTTTCCAGGACTTTCATCATGAAAAGATGCTGAACTTTATCGAATGCTTTTTCCGCATCTATTGATATGATCATATGGTTTTTGTTTTCTCTTTGTTGATGTGGTGGATTATGTTGATTGATTTTTGGATGTTGAACCATCCCTGTGCCCCTGGGATGAATCCTACTTGGTCATGATAGATGATCCTTTTTATGCAATGTTGGATTCGGTTTGCCAGGATTTTGTTTAGAATTTTTGCATCTATGTTCATTAGGGAGATTGGTCTGTAGTTCTCTTTCTTTGCACTATCTTTATTTGATTTTGGAATTAGTATAACCTTTGCTTCATAGAAGGTATTTGGTAGCTTTCCTTCTTTCTCAATTTTTTGAAAGAGTTTTAATAGTACCAGTGTTAGTTCCTCTGAAAGTTTGGTAGAAAACATTTGTGAAACAATCTGGACCTTGGCTCTTTTTTGGGGGGAGACTTCTGATGACTGCCTCAATTTCACTGCTTGTGATTGACCTGTTTAAGTTTTCTATTTCTTCTTTGTTCAGTTTTGGATGACTGTATTGTTCTAGGAATTTGTCCATCTCTTCCAGGTTGCTGTATTCATTTGCATGTAGATGTTCATAGTAGTCTCTAATTACCTTTTGGATTTCTGCTGGGTCTGTTATAATATCTCCCTTTTCATTTATGATCCTGTTTATTTGAGTTTTCTCTCTTCTTTTCTTTGTAAGCCTTGCCAGGGGGTTGTCAATTTTATTTATTTTTTCAAAGAGCCAGCTTTTGGTTTTGTTTATATTCTCGATGGTCTTTTGGTTTCTATTTCATTAATCTCTGCTTTTATTTTTGTTATTTCTTGTCTTCTGCTGGGTTTTTGGGTTTTTTTGTTGCTCTTTTGCTAAGTCCTCAAGTTGGGAGATTAGAGTATTATTTTGGGCTGTTTCAATTCTTTTGTTTGGACCTGTATTGCTATGAACTTTCCTCTTAATACTGCTTTTGCTTCATCCCACACATTCTGGAGCGTTGTGTCATCATTGTCCTTTGCCTCCATGTAGGTTTTGATTTCTTCTTTGATTTCCTCTTTTACACAGTGATCTTCCAGAAACTTGTTGTTCAGTCTCCATGTAGTGTCTACTCTCCTTATTTTCTTTTCATTGTTGATTTCTAATTTGATGTCTTTATGATCAGAAAAAAAGGTTGGTATTATTTTAATCTTTTTGTATTTGTTCAGGTTTGTCTTGTGGCCTAATATATGATCAATTTTAGAGAATGAACCATGTGCATTTGAAAAAAAAGTGTATTCTTTTCCTTGGGGGTATAGTGTCCTGTATATATCTATTAGGTCCATTTGGTCTAGCTCTTCCTTTAAAGCTTTTGTTTCTTGGTACTGGTACAAAAACACACAAACAGATCAATGGATCAGAATTGAATACCCAGAAATAAAACCACACATATACGGTCACTAATCTTTGACAAAGGGGCAAAAAACATACCCTGGAACCAGGATAGCCTCTTCAGTAAATGGTGCTGGGAACTGGATCAAAACTTGTAAAAAACATGGACCAGGACAACACCCTCACACGCTGTTCAAAAATTAACTTAAAATGGATAAAGGACCTGGAAGTGAAACCTGCAACCATAAAATACATAGAAGAAAACCTGGGAAAAACTCTTCATGAATTTCACCTGAGAAATCCATTTGGGGAAACCACTATGGCCGGCAAAAAAATGAAGGAAAACAAACAGCTGGGACTATATAAAACTAAAAAGTTTCTGTTCAGCAAAAGAGACAGTAAACAAAACAAAAAGAAACCCAACTGACTGGGAGAAAATTTTTGCCCACCAGACAAATGACAAGGGTCTGATAATAATGATCCACAAAGAGCTCCTACAGCTCAACAAAAACAAAGCAACCACCCATTCAAAAAATGGGGAGAAAAACTAAAAAGACACTTCACCAAAGAGGAAATACAAATGGCTAATAGGCATATGAAAAAATGCTCCACATCACTAATAATCAGGGAAATGCAAATTAAAACCACACTGAGATACCATCTTACACCAGTAAGAATGGCCCATATAAATAAAACAGACAACAACAAATGTTGGCACGGATGTGGAGAAAAAGGAACTCTCTTACACTGCTGGTGGGAGTGCAAACTGGTCCAGCTACTATGGAAGACTGTGTGGAGGACCCTCAAACAATTGAAAGTGGACTTACCATTTGACCCAGCATCCCACTACTAGGAATCTACCCAGAGGACATGAAAATATTAATTCAAAGGACACCTGTACACACAAGTTCATTGCAGCCCTGTTTACAATTGCCAAGATTTGGAAACAAACCAAATACCTCAAAACAGATGATTGGCTAAAAAAAAATGTGGTACATATACATGATGGAATACTATGCATCAGTCAAGGAGGACAAGCACATGTCATTTGCAGCAACCTGGATGGAACTAGAAAGACTCATATTAGCAGAAATAAGTCAAAAAGAAAAAGAGAAGTTCAGGATGGTCTCACTTATATGATGGATATAGGGAAAAACAAACAAGAAAGAATGAAAACAACCAATGGGACTGAACCATGGAGCGAGAGAGGAGGAGGGGGAAGAAGGTGGGAGAGGTGAGGAGCACAGAAGATCAGGATGGTTAACAAATGTAGTGAAGTGGGACAGCTCCAGGGTACACAATAATGGGCTAATGTAATATAAATATAAATATACATATATATGCATTTTTTTAATTTAAATTAAATTTGAAAAAAAAGGGACAGGATTATTAGGGAATGGAGAAAGAAAAAGAGAGCCATCTACATAGTGCCAGGCAGGCAGGAGAGCTGCTTCTCCCCAGGGTGGAAATTGTACTGATTTTTTTTTCTTAATTAATTTATTTTTTTATATATGTGTTTCACATCTTTGTATTCCCTGGAGAACACACACTTCCTTCCCTCCCTGACCACTCCCTCCCGTCTCCACCCCTCCTAACCCCCCACATTCTCATCCTTTTTATGGAAATTTCATGTACATGTCTATGACCTAAATTATCAACCAGAATAAACTTTATAATAATAATAAAAAAATAAAATAAATTAATTTCTATTAATTAAGAAAAAAGTAAAAATTTAATTAACAAGTGGCAGTTCTGTGACATTTGAAGATGGTGATATTATCCTTGCAGGTTTCCAAAGTCATGACACTTTTTAATTTTTAGATCCTCTACCACTCAGGGACATTGTAATCTGGTCAACTGTTATTTTATGAAAAATCCGAAGAGTGGGAAAAGCCAGTTGCATCTTCTTTCTTGGCCTGAACATATCACACTTATAAATGTAGCACAAATTTTCATTAATATTTTTTGAAGTCAAGTTAGATCTCTTTGAGAATCAGTGGCATGTGTTGGTCAAGAGCAAGAACTTTTGGCTCAGCAAAGCATCTCATTCCATGTTGTGTTATCTCTTATTTGTGTGACCTTGGGCTGGTGACAGAATCCCTCCCAGTTTCAATTGCCTCATCCTTACTTGCAGATTTTGATATTACAACTTTTAGTATGTGAGGCTCAAGCTGTGTGACATTTATGGCATGTTTAGCACTAAAATTAATAGAGTAAGTGCTAAGTGATTATTTCCCATTAATTGGTGATCTTCTGTAGGATATTAGGATATTATGCATCAGGTCTTGATCCTGAAATACAAAATATTTTAATCTAAAATTAGAACTTATTTTATATATCTGATAAAAGTTCAGCTTTTAGTATTTAACTCAAGGTTCCAACATGGCAAAAAATCATTTAATTCTTTTTGGTATTCAAATAATAAACATCCTGATCCAAGTGACAAACTTAATGAGAAGGTCAGTTGGATGTTTAAGTTCACTTCCTATCATTTAAAATAGTCATCACTTTTCATGCTTCATTAATTATCCACTTCCTGGGTATAGGGGAACATTCTCCATCCTCCCCTCTGGGATCTCCTGAACTAGTCTAAGTAATCAAAACATCATCATATTGGTTATCAAAGGAAAAATCAATTTAATAACATGCTCAAGGGAGAAGTTGCAGTGATTATGTAGGTCCTGTTTGGAGTCAGAATGATAGGAGTCTAAATCCTAAGCCCTAGAATGAGATGGGGCCTGGGAAGCTAGAGAGAATGGTGAGGGATTTTATCATTTTTCCAGGATGAAAGATGTTTTTCAGTGAGCACACATAAATTTTCTCACTGATGAACCTGCACCAAGATGATCCTCCCAAAGGGCATAATTGTAGCTCCTAATGAAAGAATAGTGACCCTTCTTTCCCTTTAGGTTATGGCAGAGAGTATAGGGGAAATGCCAGAGCCTATCCTTAACTTCCAGGGGCTTCCTTGTTCTTGGCTCGTGGTCTTCTGCATACCAGCTCTGGGAGTCTTGGAGGGTCTGATTTGAACACCTCCCATACTCATCCCTTCCACTAGCTTTAGAATTCTGGTTTCATTTTGCATGCAGTACTTCACCTGCCACTCTCATCATATATTTACTGATACTGAAGTGCAGACCCAGCATTATGTTCTATAACGGCACACATCCTGGTGAGGAGGCTGGTGTTAAACACATTGTCACCTGATGAGAGGTGACAACAGAGAGCTCCTGTCTGGGGAGCCACTGACCAGCTGCTGGCATCTCTACCTGGGTGAAATTCGGTCTGTTTTGCAAAGCTGGGGACCTCTGGATAGGTTTGAAGAATGAATGATTGGAAATGATGAGCCTTAGAAGGTGTTCCAAGATGCCATGAGAGCCTTCCCACGTGCTTGACCAACGTCCAGAAACACTATCTTTCACAGAATTCCCAAGTTCTTCCAGTTCTAAAATATCTTTCAAAAAGACAAAACATCTTCTATATGGGACTTGCTCTCCATGACCTAATTTTAGAGCCTAGTGATATCCAGTAGTTTTTCAAATGCTTTCCAAATACCTCTGCAAATTAACTCAAATATTATTCACTATTCCTCTTCTACCTGGCAGCTAAAAATGGATGAAATAGGTTTCTGTCTTCACAGAAATAATGAAAGACCATGAACACATCAAATGAAGAGAATGATTTTGTACAATTTTCAAGACTTAGAAGTAAAATACACTTGGGTTCTTAAATGATGGGTGTGTATAAATGTCTTCTCATGCTTGTGCTTTCCTGTTTGCATAGTCTGAAGCAAATATTTTGAACAACATTTCTGTGGATGGGATTTGCAGACATAGTTTCCATGTTGTAGGAAGTGCTGCTCTTGTTGTCTTTGTGACGCTAAAGAGAGAACTTTAATTACACAGTGGCAGCCACTGGAGACTAAGTCAGGACACCTAGAAGAACTGAAAACATATTCCTATACCCAGGCACTTAACAACATGTTAAGTGACTTAAACACCTTGGCTCTTTAATTTGTGATGGTTGATGGAATATAATTTGGTAATTAGCAATGTGTGCATTCCTAATATGACAGTGTTTTATATAATCTCAGTGAATTATGTAAATACCTTACCTATAAGCTTATATTTTTGTTATTGCCTCACTATTAAATATCACACATGCTATACTGTTCACTTTTAAGACAATGTAATTAAAAACGTTCAATCTTTAAATGAGGTAAACAGGAGGCCACAACAAGCAATCAGCTTGAAATATGCAATCAAATGGAGTAAGAGGTAAACATGGCTGAGTATTTAAGGGAAGGTAGGCACATTGGTATCAACTGTGGGGGAAATTTTAGTAAAAGTGTGACTTTGCTTCATTTTTAATGGAGATTTCTATCCCCAAACCATTTTTTAGATTTCAGTTGGGTGGCCATTTCCATTAAATCCACTGTTTCATATTAGGTATCTGGTATGCCTACTTCTTAGTATTCAGTTTTTGCAAGAGATTGGTAGTGCCATCCTTTAGTGATCAGCAGAATGTATACCTATTTTTATGTTTGTCTGGTCCTCCTTTGGCTTCACATTGTTGTATATGATTCGGTTTTGACCTTGCACTCACAGTGTTTTCTAATTGATTCTCATATTGCTTCTAATTCATAATTCTGCCCATAGCTCCTGCTGTACATGTTAAAAATTCTCTGCTCCCTAGTCTCTGTAGCATTTGTACAAGATGATTGACCTTCTTGGGACAGTGTCTGTAACAAAAAAGAAGTTTGTGGTGATGGGAAAGGCATGTGCTGTGGCCTGCCATCAATTATGCCTGAATATTATGCGATGCATTTTTGCCACTAGGCATTTTTGTGTTGCATGTTAAGATTTTGAGTGTAATTTAAATAAAATTCCCAAAACACAAATAGTCAGATAGCAAGATCTCCAGATGGAATTAGCTTATTTAATTCAAAAAAGTTTCTTGTGATAGTTGATTTCTGCAGTAGAAGCTTTCTCAAAGGAAGGATAAGGAAAGATAGATTGCCTTTCTCCAGCTAGATGGCAGCTCTTGCAAAGTCAGTCCTTGAGAAAGGACTACAAGAGAGAAACTTAGAGATGTCAGTTCTTCAGGCAAGTCCATCCAGAGATGGACAGCAGTATCTGTTGAAGAAAAACATAGGTTCTTTTCTAAAGTCTTCTTAAATCTCATTCCCAACATGATCTCAGCCATCTCATCATCAAATAATTGGTCTCTCTCCTCCCACATAATCACAAAGTCAGAATTGCTTTCACAACCTGACTGTCACCTTGCTGTTGACCTTCACCTTGTATGGAATGAGTCTAGTTTCCTCCCAGGTGGTCAGTAAAATAATCTTTCTCTCACTCTCTGTACTATAGGGTGAAAAGAATATGGTTATAGATTTTGTTAATATTTAAATAATTTAAATAATAGTATGCTATCAAAATTTTGTTGACTTTTTTTAAAGTGTAACTTATGAATCATAAAAGTGGCCATTGTTGAGGTTATAATTTGATGACAAATGCTTTCTAATATGTAATCAACATTCATATAGGAAACCCCAGAGAAGTTCCACAAAGCCCTTTGTAATCATCACCCTTTATGTGGAAGCCCCCTGACCCCTGATCAGCATCCTTCTGCTTTCTGTCACTTTATTTGTACAAAATTCATATAAACAGGTGCATTAATTTTTGTATCTGATTTCTTTTAATTAGCCCACTACTTTTGAGATTCACCCCAATTATTGAACAATGGATTCCTTTTAATTTTTTGGAAAATATTTTATTGTAGTTATTCAAGTTTTTCCAGTTTTTTGCCATTAAAACTAGAACTAAAATTAGAACATACAATGAGAAATCTTATTGTGGACATTGCTTTCATATTCTTGCATAGATGCCTAGAGTTGGAAATACTGGCTCATATGCTAGGCACACTTCTTTGAAGAAGGTACCAAACTGTTCTCTAAATTGACTTACCCCTGTTGATTCCTAGCAGCACTACAGGGGCTTCAGTTGCACCAGATCCTAGTCAACACTTATCATTATCTGTCTTTTCAATTGAGCAATTCTAGAGACTTGTTATCACATCTCATGTGGGTCTTAATTCATATTTCTCTGATGACTGAGTATTCTGTGAATCTTTTAATAAGCATACCCATTACCTGTTTTTTTTTAAGTTGTTCAGTTAAATCATTTGTTCACCTTTGTAATCAAGTTATTGTTCTTATTAGTAATAATCATAAGAGTTCTTGTTTTCTGGGGACATTTCCATCAGATTTACCTTGCATATATGTCTTCAGTTTGCACCTCCCTTTTCCTTTTATTAACAATGTCCTTTGAAGAGCAAAACTTGGCAAGCCTAATAAGATACATATGTTAGTGTATATTTCATGTGCATACATAGGTCACTTACCAGAAATCTTTGCCTAACTTATGGTCACAAAGATGTTCTTATGTTTCCTTGTAGACGTTTTACAGCATGGTATAAAATATATATAGTAGGAAATTAGTATTTCTTCTTTTAATTTGGAAGTATTTTCATCAGGCATCATTTGTTAAAGACATTGTTCTTTACTTGTCAAATTAAGGTAGCTTTTTGTTTGAAATTAATATATTATGTGTATGTGGTATTCTAAGTTTGTACAAAAGCACGTTTTTTCCCTAATTATTTGAATAAGAAATTAGAGAAAAGTATGAGGACGTACTGATTCATAGCAATTGTGCAAGAAATCATTGATATAATATTTTTATCTTCTTCTGTGCTCTTAGCGGTTTCAGCCACATGGTCATTTCTCTGTGTGATATTTACTCTGTGTCTTATACTGAAGTGTGTTGTCATTTCATTCACTGTTGTTATGCTTGAGTTTTGGTTTGTTTGGTTTTGCAGGTTGATGCTGTGGAGTAACATCAGAGTAGTCACAGTAAATGGCCTACAGCTCTACTATAGCACTTGGTATATAAGTAGACACTAAACAATGTCTGCTGAACAGTGCAAAACTGACAGTTTTAGCAAAAGCAGTTATATTATAAAATTTTATTTAGAATTCTAATTTGTAGAAAAAAATGCAACACCTGCAATTTTGGAAAAAGGAAAAAAGTCTAATTTGATGATCCTATTTATTTTCCTTCAGTGGGGGAAAAATCATTTTATTTCTTGAAATGCCCTTTTAGACAGGATCACAAAAACCACCTTAAAATTACTCTTAATATAATTTTTCTAATTTACTGCTCCATGTTTTTCACATCTCCTTAAATTTTTGCATTTGAAATTACTTCTGGTTAACAAAATTGCATCTGAGAGTAAATCCATCGAACAAAAATTTGAAATTAAATTATGTTTAACAATATAAAATCTTCACAGCCTACTCTCAGTCGTTATCATTAATGAATAAAATGACATCACTGTTGTCAAATAATAAAAAGAATTCCATTTATCTTATATAAATGAAAACGGCAAGATTATTCATTATTTTTATTTATTAAGATGTATGCATGCTAGCACCTCTTTCCTCAACACATCAGTGGCATTCTAAGAGCTCCAACTTCTGAAAGCTCAGCTTTGGTCAAGAAATTAACTTTTTTCTTATGAATTGCTAATGTGTTCCTCTGTCCCCTTCTTACCTAATTTAATACAAACTTCATCTCAAATACATTTAAATTTCTTTATTTCTCCCTGTATTTTCTTTCGATATCCTGAGCTCTTAGCTATTGTGTTTAAATTCATTCCTGAATCTTATTTCTATTATAAATCACACCCATATTGCACACATGCAAGTGTGTGTTCACACACACACAGATGTGTGTGCACAACTTTACAAGATTAGAAGGCATCCATATCTACAGAGATTGGAATTAAGCATTATCTTTTTCTCTTCTCATTTTTTAAATCTCAGTTCAAATGCTTATTCCTTTGAAGACTTGTTAGAATAGATCCTTCTGTTATTCAGATTCTCAGGGGGTTCATGACTTTGTGCTATTTATTCCTTGCATGTTTGATTTTGCCACTGTATTTGTTACTATCTGAAACTTCCAAATAAAATGTGAGCTTCATGTAGGTGAGGACCTTTTCTGTCTTGTTCTTAAATACTTGTTTTAAAAGTCATAGTAAGTATCAATTAGTGATTTAAACAGAAAAATATATAAACTCTCATCTTTAACATCTTTGTAAAACAGAAGGGTAGACCCCCTCCATCTTAAAATCCAAGTCTCATTTTAAAACCCTTATTCCTGTGTCTCTCACACAGTAAAGACTTGATGCTTTGGAGGTTGCATGCCCATGATTTGCTACTTCTTTACCAGCTGGGTTGGAAATCAAAACAATCTCCATCAAATCCATGAATGTGTACTTCTAATTTAACATTTATCTCTTTAAAATAAAAGGCAATCTGCTTGGAGATAAGAAATCACATACATTGTGTGAAGGGATGAATTTTTCTAGAGGAAAATTTTCAAAGATCAACGGAGTAATTTAAGTTTTTCATTTCTATGTAGTGGGGCCAGTTTGTTAGTGCATATTCTCCTGGTAGTGCTCTCCATTTACTGTGACTTTAAAGGACACCAGACTGCAAATATTGGCAGTGAAAAAGGGTTTTAAAAAGTGGGAATTGTCTTTGTTTTAGAGTAAAATGATTATTTTAATCATTCTGAAATAGATGTGAAAGTTATTTTTGTTATTACTAGTTTGTTTTTTAACCATTAGAGTTTTTCCTCCCTTGACATAACTCATTTAAAATAGGCAGAATATAAATAAATGGTTTAGAGGATGTTGCTGAGGGTCTTGCCTTCTGTGAAGGTGGGAAAGCTTTCAGTGCCATGCCTTTGTAGGGATAATTTTGCCTTATGAAAGGCTTGTTTTTCTAGAAAGCGGTGTATAGACCTATGTCAGTCTTACTATTTTAGCCATTTTATCTGCATCAGTTCCATCAATTGTGCCATTTAGGATGGCTGGAATGAAATCATCATCAAAACCTGTTTCATGTATAAACCAACATGAATGTAACTGAGAGCTCTGAGAAGGACCCTTTTCAAGCAAAGAGTTAACGCTCTCCTACAAAATTGTGTTTATAGTAAAATGTGTTAGAAGTATCTGCTTGTTGTTGATGTTGTATATTTAGTTGACTCATCTTTTATCCCCAATAGATGGTATATTCATCATGTTTTATGTTGGGTAGAAAATAAGTTCATTTAATTTTGGAACTTCACTTGAGATCTGTGCTTGTTAAATAGAATCTATTCATTATAAGTCTGTGTAAAGTTATGACTTCAATTTATTTCCAACTTCAGGATTAAATTTCATGATTTCTCACCAGAGTTTTTAAGAGGTTTATTTTCTGAATGTTATTCTTTTATATTTTCTATAAATGAGCATTATAATTATTTTTGAAAAAATATTTTATTTATAAATCGTGTTTTCTTTTTGGTTAGTTAGTTCAGATCTTCAGTACCTGGTGGTTATTTTGTCCTTCTCAATGATGTGGCAGGTCCAGCCTGCCATGCTGGACACTGCATTCTGGTGGGGGTGCTGGCGTCTGTGTTCTTCATAGGTCAGTCTCTGTAGAATCATTCAGTATCTCTAGACATAGGTTAACCGTGAGAGGAGTAGTTACCCCAAGATATCCCAATTTGTAAAAGTATCAGGATTTCAGAAGTAAAATTAATACCCAAATGATACATAATACTCTTTGGAAGACTAACACCAAGAGCAATAGAAAATATTAAGAGAAATAGAAAATTGAAAGTATTTTAAAATAAAAATCAGCGTATCGTTGATTAAAATTGTATTGAATTAAAATTCATTGAATACATTATTTAAAATTGTTCTTGATTATTTCAAAACAAATATAGAGCTCAGTCTTAGTCTTCTAACTCAAATAAACTGGAAATATGTACCCCAGACAGTGACCCAATGAGAAACGTGCCACTGTGAGACAATACAGAATGTAAGAAATCAAGAAATGCAGTATGATGGTAACTTCAAAATTCAAATAATAAAGGAAATCATGTGATTTCATCCTTGGAACATCCAGATCCCCACTATTCGGGTGCCCTTTCCAAAAGCACCGACAGATGGCGCCCAGGAGTTAGTGGAGACCGATTATGCCTTGGGCTTGAGATAAGAAGGAATTAAGAGTTCCAGCTGCTCATACAGTGTTAAGAGTCTGGGATATTTTGGATAATGTCATTTTTACACACTCACCCTTGCCAGAATGCTTACACACTTCTGTTTAGAATGCTTGTCTAATTTCTTCGCGTAGAAACGTTTTGACAATAGGAAATACAGTAATTAGGACAGAGGTTGGGCTTGCAGATAGGTTGTGATCAGCAGAGACTCTGGTATTTGGATCAAAAAGATGCAGTAATGACTAACCCACCAGGACCCCCAAGTCAGCTGTGCTTTAAGTCCATACACAGTGCAGGACAAAAGAAGGGACTATATTAGAGCACTAATTTGGATTGTTTTCATTTTTAATATTCTCAATTTATAGTGCATACCAAGAAAATCTCAAGTAGTAGATACTGACTTTTAAAAATGATTATCTCTTAGAAAATAGGTAAATATATAAATGAACAAACAAATATTATTGTCTCTTAGTGCTGAAACATTCTCTCTTGGATTTATACATCTGTCTAAAATTATAGAATTTGATTTTTTATTGAAGAAAAGCATCACATGCTTTTTAATATCAACAATATGTTACCTAGAATCTAGAAAATAAACATTCTAGACTTAATATACTGATAAACCAAGGATGCACGGTATATCAGGTACATGTATGTCAATGTATATGAGACTCATCTTTGTCCTGAAAAATGGCTTTGATGATATCCCTCAAGTTACTTTTGTTTGAAATTGGCTATCAAGACTTAATTATGAAAAATCTATAATCTTTTCTGCTGCTGAATGGTAGTTACTTCTTACTTATAGATCATATAGTCAGAAGTACAGAAAAGGTGAGAGGTTTAAGTAATATTTTTCACCAGGTAACATTTATCGTCACTCTACCCCCAAATCTGTGAGAGTGTACGTAGTCATGTGTGCATTTCACCATGTAACTTTATACATATACTATATGTATAAAAATGCAGTGAACATTGCATTGTGAAGGTTTTTCCTAAGAACAATATAATATATTGTCAGCAAAACTTTAAGGAGAGTAGTGATCCTATCTTTTGTCTATACTATACTGAGTCTAACCCTGAACTGAATAATGTATGGCTATGTATTTCATGGCATATTAAATAAGCATCACAACTCAAGGATCTATTGTGGCTTGATATGAATAGGATTTAAAAAAAAAAACAACTGAAGGGGTGTCTCTGAGGGAGATGAATCTATAGGGCAGGTCAAAATGTTAAATATACTCAAAATAGAGGAGACATATTCTCAAAAAAGAGTAAAAGTCCTCTGGCAGATATTAAAAAATATGTTGGCTATTATCTTATGTTCAAAAGAACAGCAACTACTTATGTTCCACTAACACCAACTTTCCACTATATAAATATAGGAAGCCTTACCTACTTTACCAATTGCAGCTATTTTCATGCACCAAAGGACAAAAATATCTTTGTCTGGTATAAGAAGTTAGTGGCTGTATATCCCTCTGCCCTTTCTGGATAATTTACAGTGTCCATCAGCATGTTAATGACTCAGGAATTTTATAATAAAGATCTTGTTTAAATTCCACCTTTCACTCAGCATGCACCAGATTTATTTCCATAGTACTTGTTGAAGTCATAGTTCTCTATAAGACATTTTGGGAAATGGTTTGTATTCCTCAACTGACCAATATTACCCAGGACTTAAGGGCAGGAAATATATTTTAATCATTTTCTCATTGTGTCCATGACCTGACAGAAAGCCTAGAATACCAGCTGCTTGGCAAATGTTTTTTGAGTTATTACATGCAGGAAATTATTCTTACCAAGGTTCTCATTGCAGTGCTGCTCATATATGGTGAGTGAGTGAGTGATGTATGAGCTACAGAATGACAGGATTCTTAAGAAGGCAAAGCATTTGTCAGGGCGAGGTAGATGTTATCAAGTACCTGGTAGATGTTTGATAGGATGAGAATGAGATGATACCTACGGTCTAGCTACTCAGCACTGCCCGGGAGTGCATTTCCTTGAGTGGTGAGGGTGTGGGGGTGAAATAATGGTGATTGCCCCACTCAAGGTCAGTGAAGGAGGTCAGTGAAGTATCATATTTGACAGATATTCTGAGTTTAGAAATAAATAAGAGGCAAATGAACAAGAAATATTGATGTTTTGCGTCTGGTGAGATGAAGAGTGCATTGTGATAAACCAAGAAAAGTCAGAAATAAGAGGAATAGGAAGAAAAGCACTGTGGTGATGAACATGGACCATGAACTCTTTGGTGATACATGGAGGTCGTGAACAGAAATGTATCCCTGAGATTTTATAGAATATTTGGATGATGATAGCAATACAAATAATTAGAGGTGATGGTGGACATAGATATGATAGATGATGCGTGTGGAGAAGATACAATCTTGGAAGACTATGTATGAGGAATAATCAGTCCTTTTAACAACAACCTAGGAGAATGACTGTTCACAAGTAAGCAAAAGGGGATAAAAAAGATAAGCCAAAAGAACAGCTGAAAAAGAGAAAGGAATTAGAAAAGTTCACATGAAAGCCAAAATAAATAAACTGTCTCAAGAAGGATGTTCAACAGTCATCTATTTCACGTGTGAAATTAAATGTTTTGGAAAGACAGAAGCACTTAGGAATTAGGAAGTATGTACCTGGTCCCCCAGTCTTCCCCGGTCTTCAGGGAAGCAATGATAGAAACTCTTATGCGGTGACTGAGATGGATGGATGAATAGAAGAAATATTTTGAGATGCTTGATGAAATAGTTATAATAACTTTTTTGACAAAAAGTTAGGGGCAGTGGTGAAAATAAGCATATTAATAGTGAGAGCATGGTCCATTATAGAGAATGAGGTTAAATATGAAAGAAAAGAGAGCGATGAACCAGCAAGCCAAACCTGAAGGAGTAGGCATGAGTGCCAGCAGCAGGAGAGGGAAGTGTGGAGCCTGCCTCAAGGAAAAAATGTTGCTAAGTGTTGATCATCTGAAGAAAGTAGAGATGATGTATGTTGTTGGGGGGAGTATTTATTCTCCTCAATGCCACCAAAACCACCTCAGCTTTGGTGGGCTGGGCTTGTTCCCTAAGACATTCCTCCCAGGGGTATCAACCAGGCTGGCTCCCCCTTATCAAATGCACAGTCCTAAGTCAGGAGGTCAATGATTTTATTCATATCTTGAGCAGCTAGTGCATTACCTGGTCTGTTTACTTAAAGTGTTTTATGATGTGACATACAAAAAAGAAGACTGTTCAGTAGTCAGAACATGTTGTTTCTCATTATTGCCCTGCTCTTGATGTTTGGGGGGAAGGGGATTATTTGGTAACTTCTCTGCATCTCAGTTTACTTCATTTAAAAATCAGAGTTCGAATGAATGTTTTTAAAGATCTAATCCAGTTAGATTTTTTTTCTATTTCTAAAAACTATCTCCATTATTTTTAATTTCAGTATTTAATTAAAACATTTATAGTCAGGCTAAAGTGCTGATATGATGAGTGACCTTACATTATTTTTAAAAATAAAATATTTAAATATAAGCCCAATTAGGTTAGAGAATAATACTGAGTGTCTCCATGTTTCTTTCAGTGATTGAGGATACATATTAATAGAATGGTTCTTCAATATTTAATAGCTACTGCTATTTGCTGCTATTTGTTCCAGTTAAATAAATATATCCACATATTTTATTATGTTAAATATAGCAAATAATATTATGCTGTAAGAAATAGAAGTGGTCTCTTTACAAGTGTTTAATGAATATGAACATTAAGTATATTTGAATTTTTACTTAAATCCTGCTGTATTCTGCTAAATGTCTAAGTGGTAAGGGTAAATATGTGTGATATTGCCCATTTTAATTGCTGTGTGTGTTGTGTGTGTGTGTGTGTTCACAGCTCTTATAATGAGTAGCTCACAAGGTGAGCTGTGTGCCATTATCTTTTCTCTAGAAATGAGAAAACCAAGGAACAAAGAAGTGATAGGCTTTCCAAGGTCACACTGTCATCAGTACCAAAGCTGATTGGGTTGAACCAACTGGATTCTCAACCCCATATGATGCTTCCATACAAAATGAGGAAACACAGATTTAGATGCTCTCTGTTGTGCTCAATTGGCACTTCATTAAATTCTTCGTGCTAACTTCCATTATCACATGACTAGCAGTTTGTCCAGTTTCCCTTAATGAGCATTTGGATTGTTTCCTTTTTTTTTTTTTTTTTTTGTGGGGGTGGCTATTATGGACAGAATAGCCATGGTAGTTTTATCCATGTACTCTGGTTTTGTATTTTCCAAGACTTTCATGCCAAATTGTTTTCCAAAGTGCTTCCATAAATTATATCCCCATCAGCAGTAGAAGCAGTTCTGTTAATTCTCATTTTCTGCATCACTTGGGTTGCTTAACTTTGTAAACTGAAGTGGAAATAATTCATCAGGTGGGACAAGGAGATTGTATTTGGTCCCAAGGGAAAATAAGACTTAGAAACCACAGAACTTACTGGGTTTGAAAGCTTATTCCTTTGGACTCGTCTGAAGTTACTTGCCAGACACAATTTTTAACCTTTCTGAATATCATCTACTTTTGTAGATTAATGATTTGTAATTTAATTTGTTAAACATAGCAGCTACATAATATGCTGTTGGTATAAATTCCCTAAAAATGTGAATATCAGCAAGTAATTTGAAGTATAATTGTACTCTCATTAAGAAATAAGTTATCTTGAAAGTAATTACAGTTTAAAAACAAAAGAATAGCGAGAGGACCCATCTTGAAGCAATACATTCCTGGGTTTTTATCAAAATAGCCGAACTCAACTGTCACACTGTTTTTCTCTAGACACACACGCACATTTAAACACAAACTGGTGAGTCATTATACATAAAAAAAAAACCAACAAGACTTCATGGAGTTGATAGATCTAATAAAGTGGAAATAGTGAGTATATATAATATAGTATCAGATGATATCAAGCTACAAACCATTGTGGAGACACAGATGAAGATCTAATCCTAACCTGGTCCAGGCTGAAGAGTTAAGGGAGGCAGATGGGAAAGAGGGTTGCATCGTCTCTGGTCTGTATACTAATGTTACTGCTGAGAAGTGCATGCACACCAGTATTTAACTCAACCCTGAAGCAATAAATTGCCAGAAGCAGAAATACATAAAAGTTTAATTAGAGCATATCAGTTATGATGTCTCTGCAGGCTATGATTAGACCTTAGGCTTGCCTTGCTTCTTTGTTTCTGATGGTTTATCTCCTGGACACTATATATTTGGTGATACTTTCCATCATTTTGAAGAAAACATCAGAATGTGCTTACATCTTTTATAAATGGCCTATGAAGTCTTAATAAAAACTTTGAATAGATTAATTTAAGCTTCATCAAATGGCATAGATACATCTATGTGCATGTATCTACATAATTGTGGCATTGAAGCATCTCAATCCGTAACTTTGTCACTTATAGTAGCTCCTGTTAGCAGGTTAATTGCTCTGTGAATATCATCTTGACATTCAAATAAAAACTTCAAATCAAAATGGATTTTGATTAAGAAATATTGACACTGGCAAAAATTTATTAGAAAATTTTACAAAGAGGCATACTGAAACCACACTCCACATGCATCTCTTTGACAGTATTAGTCAGTTCAAAAAGTGAAAGAATGTGCTAAAGAAATTGATATCAGACCCAAGACAGAAATTCTGTGACCTTAATTTTGGGAACTAATATAAACTACTGTGAAATGAAAATGACCCTTTCAGAATGGTAGATGGTTCATATTTTTGTTTAGTTTTTATTTTCAGAAATAAGGAATACCTGTGTTTAATTAAATGATGTGATACTTCTTATCCAATTTCTGGAGTCATTCTTTCACTCACATTTACTGTATAATATGTAACTTTAAAAATGAGTGGGGTAGATAGTGAGGCATCTTAGACAGAGCTGTGTATTTGCACAACTACTTTTATAGTTTGTAATTTCAATATACCCCAGTAAAACTGAGTTGTTTAATATTTTTAAAATAATTAGCTATTCTGAAAGTGTTTGGTTTCTATAAAGACAAAAGTTTCAACTCAGAGGGCTTATGTAAAAGCATACTGAAAATAGGGATTATAATCAAACAAAGAATATTCACTTTTAAATATTCCCTGGAAGCCGGGCACGGTGGCTCGTGCTTGTAAGCTTCAGCCTATGAAGCAGCTGGGGCTAGGAGTCATGGTTTGAGTCCCACTTGGGGCAATACAGCAAGACCTAGTCCAAAAAAATGGCTGGTCATGGTGGCGTGCACCTGTAATCCCAGTTACCTGGGAAGCTGAGGCTGGGGATTGCTTGAGTCCCTGCTACCCCGGGCAATGTGAGCCTGTGGTTCCGTGGGCAAAAGTAGCAAGACCTAGTCTAAAAAAAAAAAATTAAGTATTTCCTGGGTAAAATCACCACTTGTCTTTCTTCTCAAGTTCAACACCATGAAAGTGACTGAAAGAAGTGCCTACTTGCTTATGGGCATGGGCATTTCCCCAGGGATACACATATGCATTATAAGTCATTAGGGTTAAAGTCCTTGTGGACTCCCTTGCAGTCCACACTTGGTGAAGTCCCGGACCTGGAATTAACATTGGCAAAAATGAAAATGAGGTGATGCTTTCTCTTGATGTCAAATTTCCCATAGCTACTTATTTACAATAACAACTTGGAACAAGTACAGCCCTTGACCTCTAAGGCTTAGTGTCCAGAGGTGGGAAGTGGGAAGGGTTAGTGGTCAGGGACAAGTGCTGATTACACTTTGGAGTCAGAGCTGGATTAGCACATCGACAATGAACTTTCTCCATCTGTCGACCCTTGAACTGGAGAGGAATAGACTTGAGTCAGACCACAGATGGAGACAGACCATGGTCATGCTCATGATGTGCTCTTGCTGAGACACACAGGGCACAGGGAGAGCAGACCTGCTCATAGCATTCACATCATCTTTTGATCACGAAAACATAGTTGCATCTGCATCAACATTGTATAAATTCAGAACATTAGACTCTAGGATTAAGTGCAGGATAAAATGATGGTTCAAAATCTTGCTGAAAATAAAACCTGAATGGTTGTAGAACTGACAGGTTTCACTGTTACAGAATTATTTTACCAAGTGTTGAACAGTAGGTTTGTATCTTGACTATTAGTCCTATGTTACTATGTATCTCTAAACTATTTAGCTTAGATAATGTATTTTTTCAGCAGACAAGAGCTTCCTGGGATTGTTTTCAATAGTGTTATTTTCTCTAAGCATTTATGCAGCTAAAAACAAAGCAGTAATATAGCCACAATTATAAAATGTTACTCATATTAGGAATATGACTTTTTTTTTTTTTTTTTTGAGACTAAGTCTCGCTATTTTTGCCACAGGCTCACGTTGCCTGGGGTACTACAGACTCAAGCAATCCCCAACCTCAGCTTCCAGGTAGTTGGGATTACAGGCACGTGGCACTATACCTAGCTATTATTTTGGAACTAGGTCTCACTATGTTGCACAGGGTGGGACTCGAACTGTGATCCCCAGTCCCCGCCATGGCTTCCTAGACTGCCACTACAGGCACACACCACAATGCTGGCAGGAATATGACTTTTATCGTGCTTTGTTTTTATTGAGGTAACGCTGACTGAAAACACTATATGTGATTTAGAGAAATAGGTTCATACCTCCTCTGTATGATGCAGACCACAGCCATCAGCAAATCACCCATAGTCTTTCTCCTAGACTGTTGGGCCCCCTCCATACTTTGTTCCCACCCATTTTATTTCCTTCTAGTAACCTAAATTCTGCAGTCATTTTTCTATTTTGGTTTAATTTTGTTAGTTCCTTTGTTTTGTTTCTCTGCATTCCACATAGGAGCAAAATCATTCTATTTGTCTTTCTCCTTCTGATCTCTTTCCCTTAGCATCATCTCTTCCATTTCCATCCTTTAGATGTAAATGCTGAGTTCATATTTTTATAGCTGAGTAACATTCCTTTGTGAATAGATATCCCTTCTTTTTTAATTTAGTTTTCTTTAATTCTTCACCTAGATTGTTTCCATTACCTGTCTATTGTAAATATTCCTGCACCGATCGCAAGATTGCAACCAGCCCTTCGAGTTGATATTCTGTCTTTCTTTGAATAAATATCAAAGTGGAATTGTTGAGTCACATGGTAGGTCTATTTTTAATATTTTGAAAAACTTCCACACTCTTTTGCATAATTGGGGACCTGTCTACATTCCCATTAGTGGTGTGTACAAGGGTTCTTTATTATCCGTAAGCCACATTTGTTGTTTATAGCTCTTTTTGATATGGGCCATTCTCAGTGGAATGAGGCACTCTCATTTCCCTGATGATAAGTAAATATTGAGCCCTTTTTCATGTGTCTACTGACCATCTGTATGTCTTCTTTGGAGAAGTGTCTATCTTTTCTTCCTACTTTTTGATTTTCTTTTTTTGTTTTTGTTTTCATATTGTTCAGTTGTATGAATTCATCAAAGATCTTGGATAGTAACCCCTTGTCAGATCTATGCTGAATGACACTACTTTCTTTCTTGAGATAAATGGAACTCAGTTATATTTTTCAATTGACATATTTTTACTCTGCTTGATTCAGGCAACATTTCACTTTAACAGTATTCCATTGTTTGAGAATTATCAACTAAAACCGAAGAGTTTGCTTTCAGAAGCAGAGGAAAGAAAGCAAGTTTTGTTTTGGAAGGTGGATGCTCTGAATTGAGAATAGCCCTTTGCCATTAGCATTTAGTGATTTTTGGATGGGACAGACTCACTTCACTTCTCATGGCTTCAACTTATCACCAATGGAATGAGATATCTGTTCTTTCACATGCCTTCCATGGCTGTACTGAATATCCCATCAGGCTTATGTTTTTAAAAATATTCTAGAATGTTCAGCTATTTGTTTAAGTATATTCTTCAACATCTCTTTTCAGTGAAATAGTTTGAAACCTTTAGTTTAAATCACAATACACAAAACAAAGGTGAGGCTTTGAAATATCACTTGTTTCATGACGCAAACCAGTGTTTGTCCTTCCCACCTAAACAAGGCTTTGGTTTTGCTTGGGGTTCATTTATTAAGGTCATTCCCTTTCTCAGGCTGCCTGGTCATTACTCAGCTCCAAGCAGTGAAATGGCCTAGAGTTTAGAGGGAACTTAGTGTATAGGGAACTAAAGTGGAACCTGTGTCCAGATCTAGTCATAAAACTCTTTGTCATCAGCACTTATATTGTTATCATAAATCAACATAACAAATACTAGGAGTCAAACCAAATTACTGTCATATAAATCAGTTCTAAATTCCTCCTCATGTTTGAATGAGGTCACTGTGTAGGTTAAAAGATTCTCAATGTTATTTTGTTAGGAGGAAACTATAATGATAATAGGTTAATAGAGTCTGGCCAAATAGAGGAAGTTTATTATTGTCAGGTTATCAGGTCAAGTTCTCAACCTGGGCTTGCACTGAGGAGGCTCTCAAGTTCAAATCTCTGTTTGTCTTTGGCTTCAAACTCATAGATCCTGGGGCCAGCCAGGCTTTGTCTAGATGCACCTCCACAGGTGTGGAGCTCTGTCAGACCTGAAGACAAAGGAGTCCTTCTTGTTACTTCACTGGTCAGTGTCACCCATCATTCTCTGCTGGATTCATAAATATACATTTTGAGATTTTGTCCATTGCTGGTAGTATAGAATAGGCTATTGTTCTCCCTAAAGTTCAAGAAATGTCATTCTTCTGTTTGGGTGTCAGGGAGTGATTAATAATTCTCTCTTTGTTAAGACTGGCTGTCATAGTGATAGAGGGTCATTGGAGATTCACTGATTTGGAAAGAAACTCATACCCAAAGAGTACACATTTTCAGTGATTGGAAAATTGCTGTAAGCTTAGGTTCACAATTTGTAATTCATCATAACATAATAACCCTGATGTTTTGTGGAAAGTTGGACAGGACCTAATACATTGATTTATTTGGAGAGATAAGCAATAAATATATAAGCAAAATCAGCCACAGAAGATAAACCATAAATAACCCAGTACCTATAATTTCAAGAAATGGTTTGTGGTTTGAAGAAAATAAAATGCATGGTGCATTGAAATTGAGGGGAAGTGGGGATAAATGGCCAATATGAACTGAGTGAATGTTTTCTGAATTAGCAACTTATGCTCCAAGTCTCAAAGTGAGAGTATGAGGCAGCCAGACAAACGTCTGGATAAAGAAGGATACATGAAGAAGGAATTGTTTTATGGGACTAACGAAGAAAAAAAAGCAGCATGTTTGGAACTTAGTAAAGAAGGCTAAGGTGGAAGCCAAGAAGTTGGCAGAGATGAAGGCTGGTAGTATCAGGTACTTTGCATGACATTTTGGATCACAAAGGAAAATATCCTGTAGTTTTCTGATTTCTTCTAGGCTGGCAGAATGTATAAAGAAAAAAACTTAGGAATAATGTGCATACCTCCTGACTGCATGGGAGATGCCCAGCATGACTGATTAACTACTAGATAGCTTCAGACACCATCTTACTTAACTTTGTTACCAGGTGAGGGAAACACCCCCTTTAATTTTAATTAATGAGGGTTTTTCCTCCCGTTCACAAGCAGTAGCCAGACCACATAAACCTTAAAAGGAGGTGAAAAAAAACAAACAGATTTACTTATTAAGAGGACAAAACAAGCAAAAGTAACTGAGGGTACAAAGAACCCCTTTAGTAATCTTACCTACCAGTCCAGTCTCTAGTTCAAAGAGCACATGGCTGTAGCAGCCATGTACATCCACAAAATGGTGGCCAGCATACCTTTAAACCAGCTAAAGAAGCCAAGATGGTGCCATCGTTGCTCTTCCTTCATTTCAAGTTAGAAGAAGCTAAGATGGTGACACTACCACTCCTTCCAAAGCAGGAAATTCAAATCCAATGAGGAAACCAAGATGGCATCATCAATTCTCCCCAAAAGGCACAGCTCCAGCATTCTTTCAGCTCCAACTCCATAGTAGCCTGAAAACCAGTAAGACTCACTCGATTCAGCAACACTTTGAATATCTCATGATGAAAACAACAACACAGCAAATTCTCTTCAGTTCTCCAGAAGGACGTCCAAGCTTCTCAGTTTCAAAATTAAGCCAAGTTCTCAGGTACTAAATTTCCAAGTCAGGCTATCCAAGTTACAAGTCTCTCAACAACATACTTCCCCAGGCTCCAAGTGGCCCAGGCCTGAGCCCTGCCTGTTCCCACACCTGGAAGCTGGCGGCTCCTGCTGCTCCTTTGCTCTCTCAGTTCCCTTCTCTCTCCTTTCCATGTATTTTTCCCTAGTCTCCTCCCTAACCTCCTGATACAATCCTGTCAGGAGCAGTTGCCCAAGTCTCCACCTACCAGGACAACAATGACTGCCATTCTTATGCAGCACCACTAGTACTGGGGGTCACAGCCCCCAATTTTACCACAGTTCCCCTAACATTTTAACTAAGACAACAGAGGATTGAGAAAAAAAAGGGGATAAGTGTATTTAGGAGTTTACCGAATTAGACACTATAAGCAAATGCATACAGTTATCATTGTACATTTTCCATTGGAAAAAAAGACAGAGGTCATATCTTCTAGGTTCTGTGGGTTAACCACCTTTTCAAAGTGAAATGTAACAACCTCCACCAGTTTTAGGTCTCCTCCCATGAAATCAATCTTTTATCAAAGATGTAGTCTGGAGTGGCCTATTTTCATTCTTATAAAATATCATTATAGTAGTGATGGTGATGATGATGATGACTTGATGGGAAGTCATTTGAGCATTTTCAACTATGAGGTGAAATGTTGTGACTTAAAATATTAAGAATTATCTAGTCATTCTCTTGAAAATAAAGACTGGAAACATTGGTAGGGGAGGGCAGAAGGGAAACAGACAGCAAATAATTAGATGCTATTGCAGAAATGGGATAGAATAGTGCTGGAATAGACAGCAACATCAATAGTTCATTATATCATTTGCAGTAGTGCAAAACCAGTAGAAATGTGAAGATATCTTTTTCTTTTATTTTTTTCAATTGAAAGGTAGGGAAAAGTGTAAAGAATAGAGATCAGAACCAAAAGACAATCTGAAGTGGGAAGCTAGAAAATACTAGTAAATAAATATACAGTAGAAACTGGAAACAGGTGGTTGACTAGGTGGGTATAGTGCTCAGTGGGGAGGGGAGAATTTGAGATGAAAGCATTGGGAATCATCACCATATAGATGATAGTTAATGAATGCTTTGGGCCTGGATGAGAGAACCCTGTATTAATTTTATTCTTCCAGTAGTTTCTATGAATCAGAACTTTACAGAATTGAACAAGACTCTTCATAGCTTTCTTTACTCTGCACAGGTTCACATTACATTGAGCACAGTATATTTAGTTGGCAGCTTCTATTTCTAAGTTTGTTGCAAATAGTTGATAAAATTCTCAAGTATCATATTTTATAAGAAAATTTTCCCTGGATTACTTTTCTACACTTGTTAATGAACTCCAGAATTTCTTATAATGCATTGTGTCAACTTTAAGCTCATTCTTTGCATGGGACCTAATTATGTATCATTTTCTGTTTCTAGAAAAAAGCATAGGAGGGGGGTTGATGCCTGTGGAGCTTATAGACATTCAGCTCAAGTTTGAGTTTCTTCCTCCTGGGATGTTGACATTTTGACGTTTCTGCAAGACTGAGTTAAATAAAACAGTATTTGAATAAACATAGGTTTGTCTTGGAGAACTAGGTTCATAGTTAAAATTGTTGAGCACCTTTCTCTCCATAATCTCTTGTGAACCAATATTGAAATAGTCATAATTGGTATCAATTGAACTTGTAATCTATCTTAATATCACTAGTCAAAGAAATTTGGACATCTAAGTGAATGTGTATTTGACAAAATGTTTGCTATTTCTTAACAAACTGAATAATTAATATATGATAACTCACAATCAATTTAATGCATCCTATTTTCCTCTTTTACCTATTTAAAAATGGGTGATAATATCATATGCATCAGATATAGAGGTTGCAGTGCTTTTTATACATGCTGGTTCTAACTCTCTTCATCTATACATCTTCCTGGGGGTGAGGGGGAGCTGGAGGGTAGAGGCACATATAACCTCTCTTATATTATGACACATTGATGAAGCAAATTAAAACTGTAGCACCAAACTCCAAATTTGTATTTATTCCCACTTGCCTTCTTCTCACCTCTACTGGATGATAGACATCTCAAGCTTAAAACATTCAGAACACCATTTTCATTTTCTCTCACCTTCTGCAAATGTCTGTCATCATTCTTGTCCATCTCGTTAAGGAATCGCTCCATTCCCTAAACAGTCCAAAGGCCTGGAAATTCGACCAGATCCCCTTACTTTACTCCCTTTTCATATCTATTCTGTGCTTGCATTCATTTGGCATTGCTGCACTAACAAATTGCAACAACTTAATGGCTCAAAATTGCCAAATGTATAGTTCTCACTGTCCAGGTGTCTGATATAAGTCTCTCTGCACAGAATGGATGTTGGCAGGTTGCCTGCTTACCAGGAGGCTCAGGGAAGATTCTGTCCCCAGGTAGGTTTGGTTGTTGGCTAGATCAGTTCTATGCACTTAGGGTTTCCATCCTTGGATGTTTGCTGCCCGGTCAGACTCTGAATTCCAGCATTCACCTGTGGTTCATTCTGTGGTTCATGGTGCCCTGTTTCCGCAGCTAAGCCAACAACAGTAGTTTTGACTCTCTCTGACGTCTCTTCATCCCCATTTCTTTCCTCTTTTCTGCCTTATTTCTTTGACACTAGCTGGAGAAGCCTTAGGCTTTTAGGGATTCATGTAATTAAGCTGAGCCAGTCTGGTTGATCTCCTTGTTTTAACATCTCTGTTCATGGAACCTTCATTCCAGCTTCAGAATTCCTTCACTTAAATTAATGTTGATTAAATAACCAGGAGAGATAAGTTTGGGGGAGGGAGTGATGATGTCTTTATAACTCTTCATATCACAAATATCATTTTAAGAAACTTTTGCTTTTCTCCCTCCACCATATTTATTACTGGCCACCATTACAGTTTCTGGATAATCAGAGTTTTCTCATAGGTTATTTGATGTGATTTCTGTTAACAGGGTTATTTCTTCATCACTGGTATTCCTCTGGGTGATTTCACATTAAATTTACCATAATACGTTTAATTGATCTTTCATAACAGCACTATCTGTCTCTTAGATGCTCCCATGGTTTTCCATAGTCTAAAACACAAGTCTAAAATGGCCTACTCAGGTACATTCATACCTACTATTCACTCTCACTTCACCAGATGGCTTTGTTTCCCAGTACTTGTCCCCACAGGAGACTATCTTATTAATGTGTGTTCTTAGTCTGGGTCACTCATTAGGGGACAAAACTTTGTTTTTTGTTCAGCATTATATATGTAGCTCCTCTAATATGTCAACATTGTGATCATTCTTATTTTTATCCTTGTAGAAGTTGGTTGCTTTCTTATGTGCACACCTGTTTAAGGGACCTATCTGCCGTGAGGTGTCATGGTACCAGCTCCTTTCCTCCCAGACTGGTAAACAGAGCTCATTCTGAGGCGACCTTCGCAACTCTGGGAGGAGAATGAATACCAAGTGCTTACCCTTCAATCTCACTGTATTTATATATCCTTTCATTGAACTTGGCGGTACAGGTGCTGTTCCCATTGTGTAAAAAAACTTCACTTAACACAAACTGGTAACTCCCCCAGGAATTGTGTACCCATAACTAAGACTCAGGATGCTTGATCCAGAGTCCTTTCTGTGTCAGCATTGCAATTTTTCTCAACTTTCTTGAAATATATGTAAATAAATTATTCATTATTTCTTCCTAAAGTGAATATATATCATCTTCAGCATATTATGTAATGCTTTTTCCATTGAATTTTTATTACTGTCAAATTTTCAGTTACATGGAAGGTGCCTGAAAACAACTGATAATGTAAGTGTACACAAATGTTTTCACTTCCAAGAGAGTTAGAGAATTAGAAAGGGAGATGATTTACTGAAGGATTTGAGGTTGGCATCAAAGACTCATCACTCTTTGTGGGTCCATCCAGGGATCCAAAGGAAGCAGGTGTATATCCTTTTACTATCTGCAACTCAAGCCTGACTGTGCCTCCTCTAATTCCCAGTATACTAGAAAAACTCAAACTCTAAAACCAAAAACTTCTAACAAAAATGTTTATGAATATTTTATGCTAATGTACATGGGAATGTAAGTTGTTTGTTGATTCCCCTTTCAATATGCCAAATAGGCCAAAGCCTCTACTTTCATTAGCTACTGTTTTGTATCTCCACATCTGAGTATTTAATTAGAATTGATGCCATATTAAAACGGTGAGCACCTCTGTGGAAAGGTGAGCCCAAGAGGTGCTCTCTAAGAAGGAGGAGGAACCTAGATTTGGAAAATCAGAGCATATGGAAACAAGAAAAGAGAATAGAAATTCACATAGAAGAAGAGGGATTCACTCACTGTAAGAGAGTGTCAAGATGGAGAGCCAGAATCCATAGTATCACAGTTTGAGACTGACACAGGTCACTCTTATTCCTGTATCTCTCCTGTATCTGAAGGAGAAAATAGGACTTTATTTGCAGCAATGAAAGTTATTGTTGTTTTAGGAAAGAATATCACACAATATATAAATCATGGTCACCACCCAACTCAAGATAACAAACAAAGTCCATGTCAATTCCCTCACCAGGTGGCAAAATAGACATGGGATATTTGCTTAAAAGTTTTATTGAATATTTCAAAAATAAGGATAGATTGAATGCCATGGGAGGATCGGACTGTTTTACTACTCTTCTGAATAGAGTTTGAAACAAACTAGTTTTTTAATAAGTAATTAGTGAAAAATAATCAAAACGAGATTTCTCAGTCTAACCAATTGTTGGGTTATGCAAAAATCTCTACAATATTCATCTGTCATAAACTCAACCTCTGTCCTTTTACATGACATTTTATTTTTAGGGATATAAGTTGTGTGGGTTTTACATTTCGCATTAAGATATGATAATAAAGTCACAGCAGCACCTCTGTCTTCGACTATTTGCTCTGGATTCCTTTGGGGCATCCTGTCTGTTTGTCTTTTAGAGCAGGTCTATGATGGGTAATCTGGTGATGTAAGGACAGCTGAGGTTTTCCAGGAGTCCTAGTGCAGCTCATGTAGCCCTGACAGTAACAAGGGATTGCATAGCTGAAAACCATCAGCTGCTGCAGGGGTGACATTTTAAATTATAATGTGGATAAATTAATTATGTTTGTTTCATAATGTGGTTCATAGTAAATGTATATACTTAAAATCTGTCTTGGAAATTTGCACTGACATTTTCATATTATAAAAGTAGTCACCTAACTTTTTAATTACTACATGAAGATGCAAGTTTATCCATAGATTCATATTTATATGCTGATGCTGAATGCATGTTACATTTTGGAATAAAGGCAGAAGAGACCAGCAGCGTGTTTAGTGGTTATAAAAATGCCCACAGGGAAGTATCAGCTTCTCAAGACCGCTTTTCTCTGTAAGAGAATGGGGAATACCCAAGGAGCATCTTTACTTTGAAATTGAGAATGACCAATTTATGTCATATATATCAAAATATCTTAATAATACATCATCTTAAAGTGCTGTCTTGTATTGGATTTTTTCCATAGATTCCATGAGCATAGATGCATTCTAGAACAAGACTTGCTCAATCTCCCACTATACATTAATATGACTAGCTTGAAAATGAAAAACAATGTTCTAGATTGTTAATTATTTTGTGACAATTCAAGAAGTGAAACTGCCTATTACTTCCTGACTCTTTCAAGCCTGAACATTACAGGGTATTCACAAGTGCCCCTTGTGGCTCAGCGTGTCACTCTCCCATCTGGACAGAAGAGTTGCCCTGGTCTCCGTGGCCATAGGACAGTGCTCTGTCTTGCTGGGACTGCCAAGAAAGTGTCTGAGTAGCGCTATCCGATGATTTCATGTTCATTATGCTCACTGACACATGTCCATGGGGAACTGGCCTGAAAGGAAATTATCGCTTGTTTTGCTTTGGATTCCAGATCTTACCAGATAACAAAGACTGTAGAGTTATTCTTGCTACCAACAATGAAAATAAGTTTAAATAATCCTAAGATAACCTGTACATATAATTTCCTAGTTATAGAAATATGAATATGAAGTGGTGGTGCTAAGGTCTTGTAATATGAAAAATTAATTAGTATGAAAGATTTTATAATAGGAAAATTGGCATAAAAATTCTATCATTAATTTCCTTTTGAAAAAAGCTGAATCTCATGTATCTTGCATTCCTTTATCTTTAAAAAGGTTTGATTATCACAACCTTGCAGGAATGCTCTGGACTGGACTTCCTGAGCCTTGTCAACAAAGGTTGGTAGAGTGGGAGTCACTTTTTCCCATGTTGCAAAACTTCACACAGAATCGAGGGCCAGGAGGGGTTCCTGTAAATGTTTTGAAATATACCACAATCTCAGTGTTTTCTTAACAAACAGTACTGTAGTATGTTTTAATATGACCTTGAGTGTTTTTTTTTTTTGCAATTGCTTTGGTAATTTAAGAATTTTGATCTAAATCAGCATTCTGTTATTACAGTGATAATCTTTCTGCTTTTAGATATTCATATTTATTGAAAGATCAAGAAGATCAAAAATGATAATTCACATGAGAATATTTTTTAAACTAAAGGCAATAGATACATTTATGTGATTGTATTTTCTCACTTAGAAAGGTAGTTGTTAAAATTTTAATTGTGGATTAACAGTTGAATGTTAACAGTGAAATCAAATGAAATAATGCAAATAGATGTACAGTGTCCAAAGACTACATAGGAATTTAGAGATTTAAATTTTATTCTTAATGACCCTGAGTTTAATCAGTTCCAATTATATATGGTTTATTGTGACATCTCACCCTTTAGGGAACCTTCCCACCAAGGAAAATGAAATTCATATATACTAATATATCAGTCCAGAGCATTAAAAGAAAGTGCAAAATAGCGGGTCATAGAATCTGATCATTTCAATTAGATCAAAACCAGCAAAAAGATGAAAATTATACTGTGGAATAAGAAATGAAATATTGTTGATGCTAGCTTTCCTTTAACCCTGAAATGAAGTGTCTCATAATATTTTGTGTACATGTATACACGTGTTCTCACTCATATATGTGTCAATCAAACAAAAGCTCACATTCCACAGCTTTATTTTCATTTCAGAGATGAGATAGTCTAAATCTTTCTACATCTAAGTACAGCATTCCTAAGGTAGGTATTACTCTTATAAAGAAATGTCCTTGCTGCTTTACATTACTCAAATAACAGAACTTCTAATATCTCTTCATTTAATTCAGCTGTTTATCTGCAAACTCTCAGCCTGACCTGTAGACAGGCACTCCTGGATGCCTTCCTGGTGTTGTTCCTATTGCGTTTTTATTGCCAATATGCTTGTTACCTTCGACGTCTTTGCTATTACTGCAGAGCTAATTGCTGACATTTCTTTCCAGATCTAACCTTTCATTACCAACATTGTTGTCTGGAAATGTTCGGCCCAATAATCTTGAGATACAATTTCCTGAACTAGTCTTCATTTTAAGAAGATGTGCACATATATTGGTTTCAATTATTGACAGTTTTCAACTTAGAAAAGTATAGCATGCAACTTCTTTTACCTACCTGTAGAAAATGTTTGGCACTTACAGGTAGGTTTTTGATAGCTGTAAATTGCCCCAAATATTATTTAGAATGTATGGTTCTGCAAATCCTTTTTGCACACTGATATAACACACACACACACATACACACATGCTTGCACGCGCACACGGTGTACCCATGTGTCAGTGTATTAATGTATATATGGAATGTCACCTTCTAAGTAGATAATTACACCAGTGATGATCACAGACACCAGAAATGACAGGTGAAGAAAACAGATCCCATGTCGTAGATAGAGAAGTAGAAGCTCTGTAGCAAATATATATGTCAATCATGAGTCATTTTCTCTAAGATTGCATTTAGTATTGTGCTTCAGAATTGAGTAACAGACATCCACTGTCCCAGATTTGGAATTTCCTGTTGTGGTATTTTTTTGAGCCAATATGAGGAATTGCCTTTGAAATTTCTCAGTCTGTAACTCAGGTCTTTACTTGATAATAGTGGAATGCCATCAGATATCAGATGATTCTGATACAGGTATTTTACTTGATTTTTAGTTTATTTAAAGACAATGTTGATTTACATTGTTGGTTGTATTTTGGGAGAGAGGATCCCCCTCTGAGTGTTGTTACCACAGTGCACCCTCAACCAAGCACCCACAGTCCTCCCCATCGTCTCCTGTGCTCCTTTTTCCCACTTTGTTTTTGGTTCATCTGCTCCCTTTAGATTTCTCAGTTCTGCAGTCATGAACTATCCCCCAGGAACATGATTTTGTAACTTTCAGTCCTGACTCCAAAAGGCAAACTTTTAGTGTCTTCTAATTCATTATAGACATCACTAGTGGCTAGAAGCACAAGTTTTGAAGGTCAACTGCTTAAGTTCAAACACAGGTTGTGCCACTTAAAAAATCTGGAGGGAAGAAAGCAATTTTTCTCATCTCCCAATCACTTTCTTTTAGAAATTGAACACGGAAATATGAAAGGAGTTAATAACTTGTTTCATTTGCATGTGTGCACACACCAGGGTAAAATTAACTCGGTACCCAAACTGCTTTCTTCCTACCAAAAATATTGCTAATTTCTTATCATGTGAGGATGTGACAAAAGCATTCCCAAGGGAGTGGAAAGTGAGTTCTCCTTACCCAGTGATGTATAACCTACTTCATGACATGCCAGCTCTTTTACCTTCATTATTTTTTTTTCTAGTTCAAATTGCTCAATTGTGAATTCAGAAAAGATCATTATTGGCTGAAGCCAAATTGTAAAGTTAGAGAAAGAAGTAGCGAACAGTTCTACAAGAGCTAAGAGCTAAGTGAGCCTTCGTTTTTCATCCAGCCTATCAAATGATGTGATAGGTTTTGAAAATGCCAGTGAATCATTTCATTCCAGATGGACCACAGTTATAAAGAGAGAAACCTTAGTATTTGGAAGCTTTATAGAGCTGAGAACATGATACTTTGGGCATCAGATTACACAATAATTTCAGATATGCGGTGTCAACTTTATTTTTTGGTCAATTAACGAAAACCCGTATTTTATAATTGGATTATATCTCAAAAGTTAGTCAGTCGTTTGGCATTTTTAAACACATTTTATAAAGGAAGAATGTCATATGATACTGTAAAGTCTAAATTGACTGACAAAAACCTATAATTTAGGATAAATTGGATTATATTATTGTAAAATTTCAATACAACTTCCAGTTTATTATTCTATCTTGCAATGAGAAAAATGGTATTATATGTTCTTGATAACATAACCAGATGATGAATTTCCTAGACCTCAGTACTTTATGAAATATACTATATGGTCAAGTTTATTAGATTTGTAAAGCCTTTGGCAATTAATAAAGTGCTTTCCTCAATAAGAAAAATAATACAATGTTTATAAAACACATTACCAATTTGAGAAACAACTGAAGTTGATTAAGAATGTCAGACAAGACAGGTGCAGAGTCAAGGTTTTAGATAATAATTTCGGGGCCATGTTCAGAAACAGAGAAGGTGTGTTCAAAACATCTTATAGAAAAGGCTTCAACATCCTCAAAAGAAAATTTAATATTTTGGCAAATGATCTGTTGTGATTCACATTCGATTAGCATCTGCTGTTCCAAAATAACTGGCAGCCAAGTTCTCTTGTTAAAGATCTATCTGGACTTTGTAGGATAGATCCTCATCTTGTTCTACACACCTCCATCCTCCCCCTGGGAGGAAACTGAGAAGATTATTCTTAGCAGCCAGGTAGAAATGCAACATATTGTAATTCATGAACAGTGATTTAATAAGTAGGTAAGTGCTACCATCAGTTTAAAAAAATGCTGAAAAGCAAGCAAAAGGCACAGATCCTGCTTATAAGAAGGTTCACTATGCTGAGTCTCTCTGTCCATTTGTAATCCCTTATCTGCAAGACAGAGTCAGTAACCACCTCATCTAGATCTTAACTTCCACTGCTTTCCATATCATAGTTACTTAAACACTGGAGGACAGAATGTGCCAGACTAAATGTAAGAAATTGTGACAATATCCAAGGAGAATGGGTCTAACTATACAGGGACCAATTATACCAGAATATTTATATAGTTATGATTTGATATATTGAAATGTGGATATTCAAGGATTCTCTTCTGATTGTGTTAAGTGCGCATCTTGATTTCTTTGAAACTTGATGTTTTACTTTATAAAGGAGCAGGTTTAAATGAGTCTTATTGGCCAGCATCTTGGCCAAACACGCTGCAGGGAGAACTTGAAATGCTTCGTCATGTGTATGTTCCTATTGGTATTCTCAGGGAGCCTTGGCCCAGCGCAGTCACGTCATACCAAGTCCAGCCAAAAGAACAGTGTCTGCTCTGTTTTGACAGTGTTCTCCATGCTACCACTTTACAGAAATGTTAAAGAATATCAAATAAAGACATGACTAATGATGCCAAAATCGAAATAAGTGCTGCTCTTAGCACTGGTTGATGAGCACGCACTATTTTTTGTGGCCAGATATTTGAGCTGTTTTTTAGAAGATCGTGCTTAATGTTACGCTTGAGATATAGGAAAGGTGAACTATGATACACACTTGCTGCCAAGTTTTTTCCCTGGAAAAAACCTCTGTGATTTAAAATGTAACATTCTGTGTGTATGTGTGTGTGTGTGTGTGTGTGTGTGTGTGCGTGAATGAGCGAGAGAGAGCGAGAGAGAGCTTTAAAAATAAGAATCCTGCATTAAAAACAGGAAGTATACATTTGTTATTAATATTGTTTGGAAAGAACCTGATTTGCTATTAAACTGGAGCATTCTGATATTTCAGCTGTATTCTGCAGAGGAGATTAGTTTCTATTTCTAATTAGTCAATGCATTTTTAAAATATTGTGTTGCGAATTTATTATCTTAGCGTTATTGGAATTGCGTATTCGGTAACTAGAGATCCCTATCTTCAGGTTTTGATTGTGTCCCAAATATAAATTGATAGGAATTTCATAGACTGATTATTTACAATATTGGGAATGCCAAAGGGGTTGCTAAACTGTCACTAGCATGGTCAAACATACATCCTATTTGAGAAACCAAAGATGTTTTGAGTGCAGTGAAATTAATTTCATGCCAGAGTCCAGCACTCCCCAGGAATTCATTTGCTCTACCTAATCTGTAAGTGCTTAAGCTTTCATCTAATTTAAGGCATAAAGTGAAGGCAGGCATGTGACCAGTGTTAGAAAAGAAAGGTTGTGCCACAACCACACAATAATAACCAGAATATATTTTATTGATGGGATAGTGTATTGCCTCTGTTCCTGCTTCAGGATTCCAGTTTACATAGATTCACAAACACGTGCTACTGGGCTATGCATTAGCAGCTTCTAAGACACTAGTGTCCTATTTCTGAGTGTGTCCACCCCCAGGTCGTGGGAGCTGAGCCACAGCAGGCAGCCTGGGGATTTTGGTTTTATCCCTGGGGCTGTCAGGCCAGGGCCCCAGGCAGGAGTCCAGCACTGTTTGTTTGACTTCCTTCCTCCTCCTTTTCTCCACTTCTTTCTCTAACACATCAGTCCTGCCATCCATTCTGGTCATGGACAGCAGAGATAACTGTGGACTACAAATGCAAAGCTGTGCTGACCTGGAAAATATTACTCCTTGCAACTCTTTAATTGCAAAAGAATTTTTGTGCTGGAGCTTCCCTATGATCCATGAAGGCAGCCTCAGTAATTTGACTGCCAATCATTTGTAATTTTATACCTTCAAGTCTGGAGTGATAATACATAGAATTACAGAGTTTTACACTGAAATGCTGATCCGTAGGAAATGAAAAGCCAAAATTTCAGGAAAGAGGAGAGTCTTTAAACAGTCTCTTCTACTAAAGAAGAGGACATTTCACATTAAACTGATTTGGAAATCATGATAAGCATTCCACTATTTACATTGTTACAGCTTTCCTATATTAATGCCACTGACTCTTCTCTCTCAGCTGTCAGTGTTAGTAGATAAAAATGGCTGAGGCATTAAAATGCAGTTTGCTCAGACTTGATTGCAAAATAGAACAACGTGCCCAAAACAGCCACAAGATAGTAAATTATTTTTAAATTGAGTGATACCAAAAATTGATTTCATCTTTTAGTTCTGCTTTATTTTATAAGACTTAGAAATTTTATTTTCCTCTAAAAGTAACATTGACAAGGATATTACTGGAAACCACTGAAGTTAACATAGTACTTTTATAAAAATCAAGATGATTTGGTAGAAAAATAATGTTCTACGTTGTGCTTACAAAATAGATAGCTATTATAATTTCCAAAAGCCTAGAGTTGAAAACAGTTGACTTTTTAAAAGAGTAATATGCACACAGAAAAGTACATTCATCATTACATACAATTTACTCAATATTTTGTGAGACTCAACCATACTATTGTGTTTGGTTATCAATAAACTATTTTCTTTGCTGAATAATATTTCATTGTACCCATAAGAGGTAGCATAGTTATGTTTATTAGTGATTATTCCAGTAGCATCAGATGGGCTGATATGAGTACTACTGATGGATCATCTTCATAGCACACATGCATGTATGCCTGTCCCATGTGTGCCAAAAATACCATTGCTTTTTGTGAGCATGCATAGAAAGAGCTCTAGAAGAAATTGACACACATCAATATTCTATTACCATTGTGCTTTAAAACTCACAGTCTATAAAGTTCTGCTAACACCCAGTACACAACAATATTTGGAATTTGCTCTTCTTTTTTCATTCTAACTATCCTGATGACCATGTACTGGCATCCTGAGGAGAATTAATTTGCATATCTTATGAGGGATTTGATCATTTTCTCATGTTTATAGGTATGTGGATAGCCTCTTGAAGTGTTCAAGTATTTTGATCTTTTTTTCTGTTGAGCTGTACATCATTTCTCTTTAAGGCTGTATTTCAGGCTTGTGTTGATATGTAGATGTGATATATGTGTATTCAAGGAGATACACACGTACACTTATGATGACAAGTAGTATCTCAGTAGTCAGAATTTCCTGAATTAAAGTGGCCCTAAATTTATACTTTTTAAAATTCCTTTTGTGGTTAACTTATTTGGTATTCACTTGAGAAACCCATGGCTACTTTGAAGTTATGCGTATATTCTATATTTTATTCTCAACTTTATTGTTTTAGTCTTTCACATATAGACCTGATTCCCATATGGAATTAGTTTTGGGAATGGGAGTCAAAGGATACATTTTACCAGACAGATACCAATGTGAAGCTCTGTCATTCCCACTGCATGGGGGTGCAATTGCACTCTATGAGACAGAGGTGTGATTCGTATCTGGACTCTCTCTGTATGTACTCTGTTCCCTTAGTTTCTCCTCATGTGGGCATTATATGGCCTTGGTTACTGGAGCTTCGTAGTGCAATGTGCCTGCCCTCTTGTCTGGAGGATTCAGTCTCTGCATTTATTTCTTTCCTTCTAGATATTTGTTCTTGATCCTCTATGTTTTTTTCATGTAAATTTTAGAGTCTACTCTCCCTTACCAATGCCTCATTATTCTACTAAATAAATATGCTAAGATTTGGATTGGACTTGTGCTAAATCTATCAATTAATGCAAAAAGATGACACTTTTACAGTATTAAATGTCAGTCCATAAGCCAGAAAGCTCCCTACCATCACTTAGACCTATTTTAATCCCAGGAGTGCTGTGGGTGCTCTAGTGTGGAGGGTTTACACAACTTTTGTAGATTTATTCCTCAGTATTAGAGGACATTGCTCCTTAGATTACACAGTGTGCAAATTTTACTTTAAAAAAATCTAGAGAAAGGAGGCAAAGAAATGGAAGAAAAGAAAAAAGGGAGAACAGCAGAATGGGTATGGGAAGGTTGCTGAGACCATGACTCACTCCTCTGCCAGGATCCTAAGTTTGAATAGCTTGGGTGGACACTGGAGAGGCTGGAGGTTCTGGGGAGAATAAGCTCTGGCCAGAGACAGTGCTGTGGGAAGAACTAAAGTTATTACTGGTCTTAATAAAAGGGGGAATTAACAGGACTTTAGTGTTTTGCCACATATCTTAGAACATGGGAAAATATGCATTATCATAGAATTTAAATAGGATCAGAAGTCAGGGTCTCAGCTTTTGTCACTTTTTCTTGTTTGGGGGGTATGAATAAACTACATATATCACTAAAAATTAAAATAAGCAAATAAAGGAACCCCAGTTTTGGCCTCCTCTCATATGCTCAACTTTCTTCTCTGGATTGGTCATGGAGAGAGAGGACGAAAAGCCACTTTTATGAAAGTAAATTTATAGTATTAGACTTGTACTTAAAAAAATCAAAATCTAAATCTTATTTATTTTTTATAGTTTATTTATATATATGTATATTTATATATATGTATATATATCACATCTTTGAATTTCCTGGGGTTCACCCGAAAATGTAAATTTTAAAAGTTACCTTGTTTTATTCTCATTTGAGCTAACACTAAATGTAACCCCTCCCCTATGAGGATGGGTCATATTTCCTTCCTTTCAGCACCATCAGATATGATCCTAACAGTGAGAGTGGGATATTACTGAAGAACTGAAGAGAGTGTTTCTTTATTTTAGTATTTACTGTGAAAGCAGGAAATCAGGGAAACAAGAACGTTATCCAACCATTGCTCCAACTGTGGAGCATGGCAATCAGAGAATGAGAATCGTTCCCAGCCGAGGTAATTAGGAAACAAGGAAACCAGGGCTGGCAAGAGGCAGGTTTATTAGTATTGGTACTGACACAGCAGATTCATATCCAAAGGCTAGATTCGCTTAACAGGGAGTTAAGGGTTTATTTACACTTTACATGTACTGGTGTTCCAGGTGGACTATTATTGGTGGTGGTACATGGCCTGACATGACGTAAGAATGAGAAAGATTCAAAGAGAAACTGGGCTGCATACCAGTAAACTGAGTCAGTCAGTCATGGGTTGTTTATCTAGACCTCTAGGCTGTATTTCTTAGGTTATTGTGCTGCAGTATACTCTAGATTACCATGCTTTCACATAGCCACCTAGCTATGAATCAGTCATAGCCTAGTGACATTAATATGCTATTTCTGTTTCAAGAACTTGTCTCAGGTCATTGCTTTGTAAATTGTGTACCTGAGGTCCATTTGATACATAGTGCAATGAAAAGTGTTGAAAATCCTTGGGTGAGCTGATGTTTTTGGCAGTCATGTTTAAGAAAAAGGAGTTGTTTGAGCCACTATCATCCTTGGGGATGGGCAGGGTGGTTATTAGTACAGAAAATATAGTTTCAAAGTCAACATCTAATCAAGTACTCTTTTTTTTTTAATAAACCTTTAGAGTGGTTGGATTTTGTCCCATTTTAGACATTTTTTGAGTTTCTATTTTTAGAAAAATGAAATTATTTGAATAAACTTGTTTGTCAAACTGTACTTGAAATAAAAACTAGACTGACTTTGAATATGATTTTTAAGCAATCTTGCAATCTTGAATCTTTTGCTTGCCTTGAAATTCACCAAGGAAACTGTCAAGATTCAGTTTGAAGACCAATATTATGGTTCTGTGGTTTTTGTTTTCTGTTGTTTTGTTGTTGTTGTTTTTTAATGTTGAGATACATTAGTTCAGAATTCATATATAAATTTAGGGCAAAACCATGGAAGATAGAAAACTAGAATTTCCAAGGCAGGCTAGTGGGAGGGTCCTTTTGTGATGAAATGTTGCATAAATAATGCCAATGGGGGTCTAAATTCACTGTTGCCATGGAGACCTTTGTGCCTGGCTGAACTCTATTCTTTCCTCTTGGAAGGACGGCCTCCACTGGGCTTGTGGTGTCTTAGAGGCATCTTGCTTTGCTTTCTCTAAACTGTTTGTGAGTGAAAGCAGAAATTAAACTATGATAATTCGGCATCCTGACTCTTCCGAGGCTGTTCTTCCACTCTGTGTTGATTTCTGAGCGCTTCTGGGGTTCTTGTTAACCTTGGTGCGGGGAGGGAAGAACAGGTGGGGAGAAGCCTGAAAAGACCCGCCTGCAGTGCCGCTGGGAAGGAGGGAAAGTGACCCTCATCTTTGTGCTAGTCGACTTGTGTGCTCAGACTGCATTTTGAAGTATTTAAGGAGCATTTGTTGCCAAAGGTAAAAGAATCACGTGGAAACTAACGCAATTGCTTTTCCGGTGCTTTCATTATTCCTGTTGCTTTTGTCATAATTTCTGCTAAACTTTTTAAACTACAGGTTGATGGTTGTGTGCAGAACAACATGCTTAGAATGTATTTCTGAACTCAACAGTAGTCCGGCAGTGTGTTCATGTTAACAGGCAAAGTATCTGAGGAAACAGAAAGCAGTTCGAAGGAGCAGAGGACCGTTTCCCTATCAACTAAGGATTACAAAGATTTAGTTGTTTTTGTAAAACTTGGGGTGTCTTAAATACATTCTCTAAATTTTATGAAATTTTCAACTAAATTCCCTGCAACAGCATCTATAATGAAGTGAGAAGTCATTCAAACTTAATTTGGAAATTGTGGGCTTTTTTCATTTGGTACACAATTTAATAAATACTTCATGCAGAGAAACTATTCATAGAGAGTAAAGGCAGAAAAATCACTCAGCTAGTGTCACTAGGTAAAGTAGCTAAAAATTCAATATATTGGACAGCTAGCTGTTGCATTTCCTTTCTTATGGAAATAATGTGGTTCTGACAAATGAGATACATATTAGAAAAAATGCAGTAATTCCAGGTTTTGATTTTTGCAGGTGTCCTTGAGAGGCACAACAGTAATCACAGAAAACCTTTACCTTACAAGTGTTTCCAGTTTGCTTTCATTTATGTGACTCATTGAAAGCATCGTTGCCCAAAACTTAGGATGACTTCAGTGTAATCACAACCTAAGAAAGTATTTGTAAGACTCAAGAGAGTAAAAAACAAATTGATTTCACAACAAGATCACAGTCTGTCTGTAGAAGTGATATATGAGGTAGTTATCTATTTATGAGAGATTCATTATAGAATCATGAGGAAAGGAAAGTGGAAATCCTCAAAAAAGTCTAGTTGTTTTGATTTTACCTTTAATGTTTTCAAATAGATGGTAATAGTGTCCGTGAATGATTTTCAACTAAATTATGACAATCAAAACTTAAAATGTCTACTTGATTAATGTTACATGAAATTTGAATTACTTTGTAACTTGGATACTGAGTATGAATCATGACCATGTTGACATAAAGAAATGATTTATTTTATCAGTTAGCATATTGTCACATATTTGGTAATTTCATTGCCTAGCATGGAAATGTTTCATTTGAAAGATGCTAACCAACACAGTCTTCAGTGTGCTCTGGGAATATCTCCTAGGATGTATTTCATTTCTGTGAATTAATGATTAAAGTTTGTGTTAATAAGATTATAAGATTAAGGGTAAGATATATTTTCCATTTTAAGGAACCTTAGTGGTATAGATTCAGTAGAGTGATTTTGGAAATATTGTCTTTTTAAAATATTTCCCACATACTGACTGTATTTAATAATACTGCCTAAATATACTGAGAAATGACTGGTGCTTCTCTTTAGAATTATAATGTCTGTGCAGTCACACTTTTTGTACCAGCAACAGTCTGATTGTTTCAAGTGATGTTAAATCTCTAAATTTAGAACATGTTATGTGCATGCCACTCAATATTTTCAAAAAAACAAAATCATGAGTTTCCTTATATTGCCAAATATATGTATTATATGGGAAGGAGATTGAAACTATTTTAATTTTTTTTAATCTAGGTGTTTAAATCATGCACATTCATCCAGAGATATGCCACATTGTTTCTTCAGATCTAAACATAAGCAGGTAGTCAAATACAATGTGAATTAAAAGAAAAACACTTTCTAAGGATTTTCCAAGGCCACCTTTGTAATCCTTTCTGGACTGTCTTACTCAGAACTTTCATGCACACAACTATGAAAAGTAGTTTTAGTTGTTTAAAAAATACATTTATGAGGATAATTTTGAATTTGATCCAACTCAGTCAGTATGTCAAGTTGTAGAATTAGAGTAAATAAGTCAGATCAAAACTTCCAGTTGGGTTGATTTAGTACAAAAATTTACATGTGTGTTTCCACAAGCAGCTTATTAACTCATGAATTCTGACGTAGCTTTCTGTTTTATAGCTTGTTTTTGTGGTACCTTTTATTCAGGAAATCTTAGTTGAGTCCCTTCTATGTGCTAACTATTTTATGAGGTGTCAGGGGACAAAAAAATGGAAATAAGAATTCCCTAGGGTCGAAGAACTAAAAAAAGTCTGGTGAGGATGCAAATGTTAGAAAGAGTAACTGTAAGGCAGTCATATAATTGCTGTTAGGGGGAATGGCCAAGAGGACAAGAGCCGTGTTGCATAAAATATTGATTTGATATTCTCAATCTGAGATGAAAACAGCTTCAATGATTTGCACAAAATAACATAATGAATGACTCTTAGGTTTTCTCTAGACAGAAGTCAAAGAAATCTTACGAAAACATAAATCCTGTCATCATTACTCCCTGTACAAAGAAGGTCACAGGTTCAAAAGTCAAAGATCAGATAGTGTGTGACAAGACCCTGCCTGTCTCTCTCACATCTGACCATGTTCAGTCTTGCTCAGTTTACTCCAGATCAAACCCCTTGCTTCTTACAGACCAAGCTTTGCATTTGTTGCTTATCTCAGCTTAAATATCTACCTCAGCAGACCCATTGCCCTTCCAGGCCCAAATGTATCTCCACATGGTAAGCTTCTTTGCAGCTTTCAGATCTTTAGTCTGAAGTCACTTGTTAATGAGTCTCTTCTTGGTAACCTTTCCTACATTGCCTCCCCCATCTCCTTTGCCTGAATTGTTTATCCCTGTCCGTTCTCTAAGATGGCACTCTATCTAATTCACTCTGTTCCTTGTCTTCTCCCTGGGATGAAAACTCCATAAGGGCAGGAATTTTTGTCTGAGTATGTTCATCCATGAATTCCCAGCACCTAGACTCATAACCATCTTATATATTAAATGAACAAATGAAGACCTAAACATAATTCCTGAAATGAAATATGCATTGTACTCTTTTGTTGGTTTTTCTTTCCTTTTTAAAACTGTGAATAAATATTTAGTTATTACTTGCAATTCATTATTCTAGCTTAAGTGTGAGGGAAACTGACCAAATGCAGGAAACACATTCATGATGGCTTATTCACTAACACTCTTCGAAAGTTTCCTATATCTTAATAGAAGTTGAGAATATTCTTTCATGATGAAGTGTATGGCAGCAGATGGACTTTTAGTGAAAAAAATCTAGGTTCTTACTCCCTTAATCTGACTGAGGGATCCCCAGGGAACCCAACCTATTACAGGGTGCATTTACATACTATTACATACACACTGTAAAGCAATCTGGCCATGTATGTGCACACAGGCAAGGGAAGCATACTATTATGATCTTTAGTAGAATTGGTGTACGCAGAGAGCAGAGAAGAAAGGGTATGTCTAGTAAAACTCTGAAAATTGCCCACCCACTTATGGCAAATATGCAACTAAACAGGAACAGCCTGAAGCAGGGTCATTGATGCCCCAAAGCTTTCCAGAAGTCTAGGCACCTTCTAGCAGGGAACAGCACAAAATCAGCAAAGCAAGTCTGGAACAGGAGATGCAAAAATATAAATCAAGACATTGGCTGCTATTGTCTCTACAAGGGCTGTCTCCCTGCATACCTCTAACAGATTTTCTAAGTATCTTCCATATGTCTCTGTCAAGTCTCCTTTCCAGTTGTACCAGGGTGCAAGAAGGGCTGCAGAATTAGGAACAAAATCAAACAAACAAACAAAAAACGCTCACATGTCACATGCTTCCTGTGTTATCTAGCTTCACCTGGCCACACAGCTCCACTTCTGGCTCCCAGTAGCTCCCCTGGTCAGGAAGTCCAGTTCCACACTGGGACCTTGATGACAGCATGACTGTGTGTGATGCATGCGTTCCCTAGATAAAGATGTATCTGTAACACTTCCAACCTCTGCTACTCTCTAGCCATGGAAACTTGCTTGACCTTTGCCTTCAGTTGCTTAGCTCTCCATTCCTTACACTATGAAAGGTGGAGCAGTTATAGTAATATTGCACCTCTCCCTAAGATTCTGTGGTTTATCTGCATAGTATTTTTATCTTAAAAGTCTTAAGTATAAAATCATACTTAAAATCTGAAATTATGTATTTCTTCAAGCTTCTAATGTCCAGTGATATGAGAAAAATAATGCAGTGACCTGAATTACTTATGTGACCAGATATGTCAGCAGCTCTTAAAATTCTTCTCCCAAAGCAAAAAATCATTCTTAAAATGCCAAGAATCACCAATCAGTGTCAACTCTGTTCATGGTGGTATCTCTGTAACCTAGTGCTGACTCAAAGGGGGAGCCTAGTAACAGTGGGTATTTGTCACTTGCGAATCAAACCACCTGCCTCTAGCCCATCAAGTTCATCCTGCACTTAACAATTATAATTATATTCAGCACATGTGGTTTTAAAAATAAACTCTGCCAGGCTAAGGAATTTAATAAATACTGCAGCATGGCTAATTACATAGTGACCTCCACTTCATACATAATTTTCAAAAATATAAGGGTTACGTTCCCCATAGGGATAAAAATATTGAGCTAGTCTCTGATTACTAATAATATAAGCTTATTTTTAAAGAAGAAAAACTAATTTTAATTGTTGGTCAACTGGTTGTTTCTTACCACATAAATAGATTCTCAGTCTCTCTCTGAATCCTGTCCGCCTCAGCTGCTGTTAGCTTCAAGAGTAAAGGTCTGAATACAGGATCCCACAGTTCAGCTCCTCTGAATGTGATTATTTATTGCGCAGCCTCCACTTCATTCACATAGCCCCTGTGCATGAATTTCAGCTGCTTCAGTTCATTTCAAGCCCTCATGCTCTTCTGAACCCTTTTCTGGTCATTTTCATCAGCGTTAATACCGTTTCTGTGAGAGATACTATATTCAGCGTTGGAAATGTGAAATGTAATTAGATTTAGAGACTGAGATTGGGGATTAACTGCACCTACATTATAATGGAGCATTTATGGCCCAAATTACAAAGCATCAATACAGAAGTGAAGATGGAAAAGACTTGAGAGAAACTTTGACTTAACTGGGGGTTGAGATGCATAATCAGCAATTGGGCCCAGTTCTGCCATGGACTTAACATTATGCCAAACCCTGGCCCACCTCAGCATTTATAGATAATTTCCATTTGGAGGTTTACTTGTTGTCTTTGAAATTAAATGGGGACTTTTAATTTCTTTACTTGAAAATATATAAACCTTTTATTATTGCTCTGAAATTGATACAAGTGAGGAGCACATCCATTGTGCTTCCTACAATTAGGCTGTTGTCCCTGATTTCCAAGACTCTTTGCTTTCACCCGGCAATCCCCCAATGAAGTTTTGGATTTCAAAGTCAGAAACAATTGTTCTGGATCACACAACAGGGTGAGTATCCTGAGCCACAGTCTTGACCTAAGGTTGGTAAGGGTACTGATTATATGGGGCTGATTGCCAGGACAAGTTGGAGTAGCTTGAGTGAATATTTTGGACCAGGCTGCACTGTGGAGCATGTGCAGAAGAACCATGTGCTTCTTTATAACTCATATGTCTCATTAACATCTTAAGTCTCCACCCAGGGCTGTCTTTATTAGCAGGCTAATGAGACCTAGGTTCCTTCCAGGTCAGGTCCTTCGCTGTCTGTATATGTGTGACCATCAGGTCTGCATTGGTTCTGGAGTCACTGAAAGCAGAAAGCGTCTGCAGGGTGGAGGTATGCTTCTCTTGGTAATTAGCTGAAGAACTATTAGCCTGGGAGCTCAGTAATAGGAAAATGAGACTAGCCAGTGTTTTTTTTAATCTCCTTTTTTATCTTTTAACTTGTTCTTGTGAAATTCCCAGCAAGTGTTAGATATTATGCCTATACTATAAATATTAGGCTGAATGCTTATTTCCTAAAATAATATGTCTAAGTTCACACACACACACACACACACAAATGGTAGTGAACTCATGTCAATTTAATGCAGCTTGGATTTTTTGCATACTGTTGAGTAGGAGCACCAGGAAAACAGATGGTGGTGATACCTCTGGTCAGCATGGGAAACAGCCTTGTCCTCTGCCCTTGGGGTGGAGAGGTGAAAGACAATGATGAACTAGGACTGGGGCAGGGAGTCTCCCTTCAACCTTCCATTCAGTGCCTTTGCTCAATTAACCACCTCCCTTGGATTTTGGTAAACCTTCTTAGATTTTCTTTCTTTGTACTTTCTCCCCTATACTCCCCTTCCCTTCCTCTGCTTTTCTTTCCCTTTTCCCTCCAGTCAGTTGTTCTCTAGGCTATTGTTCCTTTTAATGTATGCTTTTGTCGACTCCATGCTCTAGCCAGCATTTTCCTATTTGGAATCCTGCAGGGTCTGGGTTGATCATGCAGTGCTATGGAATTCCACATCAGAACCAGCTTGAGGTCTATTAGAAATGCACATTCCCAACTGTGCATCTAATAGGCTTGGGTGCATTTCTTTTGGGGTCACTTGAGGACTGGTAGACCCATAAACATTTAAGAACCACCTGTGTAGCTTTACAGATGCAAACTCTGGCTGTAAGGGAGGAAAAGGAGAAGTTCAAGGGTGACCTGATTGTACACTGCTGAGTGTTGGAGGCAGGGTGAAGATTCATGCATCCTGTCTGCCACACTGGCTACAGGCCAAAAATCCTGGAAGTGTCACTGGAAGTGTCAGCATGTGTTTGATTGACTGTTTATTTTCAGGATTGCTCTGTCTAATGCTGCAGATACATTCACATAAGAAGGAAGAAGGGATCAAAGACAGAAGGGAAAGCACCCTTATACTGGATACAAGATGTCACTGCTATGCTGGAAGGTGTTCCTGATGTTATGATGCTCCCTTCTTGAGTGCATGTCTTCCTTCTCTCCTCCCTGCTTTCATCGTAGCCACAGTTTTGCTTTATATATATACACACACACACATATATATGTGTGTATGTACATCTATGTATATATATATATATTTCTCTCTCTCTCTATATATATATATATATATAGTTCAACCTTGTGTATCATTTTCACTCTATTCAGTAAGTCTGTTGGTGCTAATAGTTCCAAAGCATATCATAAAAATGCTTTAAATTAAATGACATAATAATAGTGTTATTATCACAACACTGTTCTCCTGCTTGCTCATCCTTGTATTAAAAGTCAGGAATAAACAGATGATGAAGACCCTGCCCTCATGAAGCTGTCATTTCTAGTGGGGAGCAGAAACTATGCCAGTGACTGCTATTAACTATCCTTTTCTCTTCAGGAGAGCCGTCTCCAGACTTGAGCGTATTGTGGGCTGCAGAGATCATGCCTATCCTACTGACACTCAGTGGGTTTATCTCATACCAATTTTCTCTAAGAGTTAATTCTTTGGCTTTGCTGTTTCAGGGAGGCCAGGAAAACTTTTTCATCTTTCTTGCTTTGCAGGTGACATTGATATTTTAGGGAAACTGAGAATATATGAGTTGTCCTTGGAGACAAAATTTTTAATGTTTTTAAGGAGGTCTGGACTAACCTCTCAGCTGTGGAAAAGTGGAGAAAAGCAGGGGCTGAGAGCCAGAGGCTCCCTCCACTGTGTCCCCCAGTTATATCCAGCCCCTGCTTCACACAGATGTAGACTTGCTATGTGCATGTCTGTACCTCCATGATGGAGACACTTACCCACTATGGCTTAGGTGCAAGGCGATGTCCCCACCTGGTATATGAGCATGTTTTCATCTAGGGATAGGGCAACCTTTTCTCAGATCATCATTCCCAGTGACTATCCCATGAATATTGACTAATTTTTTGGAGTTGTTCTTCTTCAGTGTGGATGTTCACAGCTTTTGTTGGCAGAATTCTTCAGGGTTCAAAGTTAGAAGGTGAATTGGCTACCATCCAAGCACTCTCAGCAGGAACAGTCTCACTGTGCTTAGTGTTGTTCCTCCCTTCATCCCTGGCCCTGAACCTGTCCCCCTCCTGCATGTGGTGCTGAAAGATGTCCAGCCTTGCTCTTTTCTTTCTTTGTTGCTTTTGGCTTTTGTCAGAGTCATCTATTTTGAGGAAACAATAGAGTGGAATCAGGTCCAGTTCTGGTAATAGCTTTATTTAACTTAGTTTCATTTCATTTTCTCTTCCTTGGCTTGTCCACAAAGAGCTTGGACAATATATTCAAAATATTCAACCCAACCATTTAATCCCTCTGAACCTTAGCTTCCATACCTACAAAATTCAATGCTTCCATCTGTGATCTCTTCCAGATGAATATAATGTTATCATCTCTCCTACAGGGGTTCCTAGTGGTGAGGAAGGGTACACTGTCATCATTTGACAGAAGAATCAATCTCCCAGGATCCCTGCCATAGATTGTGTGGGCTTCTTATCCCAGGGTCTCCAACCTTTGTTAGTTTCATTCTTTGATGAGTTAAAGTCTCTTCTAGACAAGAACATTCATTATGTCCTCATTTATTTTGTGCCTGATATAAATGTATGACCATAATGAGATATACATGTCAGAAAATATAGTAAAAATCTCATTTTTGGTTGTATTTTTATTGAAGTAACATCAGCTCATAACACTGTATGTGATTCATAGTATGTAAGTTCACATCTCTTAAATGTGTGTCAACACCAACCATCAAGGCACCCTAAATCCCACTAACCCACAGGACCCCTCTCATCTTTACTGCACTCCTTCAGCCTTCCCCTTCTTGACAGTTCTGGGCTTTATTTTCGTTTAGTTTTGTCTGTTCTTTTGCTTATTTTCTTTTTATTTCACATATAAGTGAAATCATCCCATATTTGCCTGTCTCCTTCTGATTTCTTTCACTTAGCATCATCCCCTGTGACTCCATCCGTGCTGTTGCAAATGTGAAGAGATCATCATTTTTTAAAAACTATATATATTATATTGTGTATAGAGACTGAAACTTCCCAGTTTACTACAATGGACACTGGTTGTTTCCATGACTTAGTTATTGTAAAAAGTGTTACAGTGAATATAGAATGCATGTTAAAAGATGAGAGCAATGAAATAATAAGTTCAGATCTTCACTCCCTCTGTCTCTGAGAAATTGTCTCATACAGCCTATCTGTCTTTTGCCAGATGCTCTGTTATGATTACTTCTTTCTTTGGGAGTCACTGATAAAGCCAATCACATAACCGTGAAGGATCATTCATCATTTACAAATGAGCTTATATTGGTCACCAGTCATTCCGCAGGTAGGGGACTCACAGGGCAATGTTGGTTTCCCAGTGTGCTCCATATGGTACTAGAAAGCCATCCAAGGTTTGAGCTGATCTTTATATGCCAACAGATATGTTGCGGTTCGGATTATCCCTTTGGGCATACGGTTTCATAGAACAGTATCAATAAAGGAAAGACAAAACTATGATAAAAGATTTGGGTTACTGTCTTAAATGCAGTCATATAGAATTTGTAGATTTTTATTAGACTAAAAACATATGCCTATGTTTGAAACAGAATTAGGCTTCAATAAGAACCTACAGTGCGGGAAAAATATGATAAAAGCAAAATGATAAAATCTTGGGTTACATGTCCAACCTGGTGTGTAGCTTCAAAGTTCTCACTTAGAGAGGTATATTCTGTTTGAAATTCTGGTTTAGTGTCAATTTAGAGAAAAAAGTACTAGAGATTTACTTGGATTCAAGATTTATTTAAGGCAACTATTTGACAAGGTTAAGAAAGCTAATGCACCTTGGCTTACACTAGTGGAAGTTCAATACTACAAGGCAAATGGTGTTCTTAAGTACTTGATACATTTCAGACTATCTCTGGAACGTGTGAAATGTTAGATATTATAAATTAAGGGGTGGGTAATGAACCAATAAAGAGACAATGTATAGTAATGGTCATGATGATGAGACCTCTAAAAACAAATAGAGAAGCAAGAGTTTTCAAATATTAGGTAGTTTACAGCATCCATTGCAAAAACAGTGTAATCAGAAGACAAGAACTTAAGTCAGAATCAGAACTGATTACTCAGATTTGACAAGAAGGCATTCTATGGTTTGGACCACTTAAGTTATCCTTTGGTGGATGGTATCATGAGTTGTACCTGTGTGCCAAGTAACTTCTAGTGGGAACTGTTGGGAAGGCTAACTCCTAAGAAGGGTTGATGGCAAGGTAAATGACCTATAAATACCTCACATGGGAAATTCAATGGGCAATGAATAATTCTATGAGACTTTCAATATACTGTATCAGTACTTATTAGAACAAAATGCTGCTTGTGTATGTACAGAATTTTTTTTAAAAGAACATGATGGTGTTGGAAGAACCCAGTTGTCTTCACACTCAGGTTTGAAGAGGAGTGATGTGAATTTTAAAACCAGTGGTTCATATGTATTAACTATTTTAGGTGGAACAACCAAAGTGAGTTAGATTATTTATATAAGCGCCTATTCATCATATCCATAAAAGTCCATGTAAGTACCTTCCTATGTATATTAAATGTCCATTTCCTTAGCAACCAGTTAAAAATAGATAATGTATTCCTCTTTTCTATAAAACAGAAATCATAACTATTACGATAATATCAGTTTTTGATATTATGATTTTCTGAATCCCTGAAGGGTATTGATACCACTGTGGGAAGAGAAGATGGACATTACTTTTACTGTGGGAAAATGGTCTAAATTTATTAAAATGGAAAGGTACCCCTTTCTAAGTTTATTAGTAGGATATGACTGAAGTTATTTGACTTAGCTTAGTACAAGTTCTATAATATTTATTAAATGTTTATCTTGTTGAATAATTACTGAACTAGATGCCTGCTTTCAGCACTGGAATAGTATGGGAAAATTGGGAGAAAATGAGCTTACCAGGCAGGAAACAGCTGCTGGAATTGCAAGCAGCTTGACGCCTAGCTCTGCAGACAAGGAGCTGGTGTTGACCAGCTCAGCCCTCTCTATCAGGTAAAACTGCAGTTGGTGGGAATTATCATCCCTATGTTCAGGGGACATGAGGATAATTTGGCTATTCCTAAAAAAGCATAAACAAAATATTGGCTAAGTACAGACAGATGTTAAGGTTACACTCTGTACATGAATTCACGTACTTGAATTCACTTTAATGGAGTTGAGCTTATGGTGTAGGATCTTGCAGCTGATTATAACTAAGTTGTTATGGGCTGCTAATTTGCTAGAAGCTGCTGTATCATGAGCTAGCCCAACTGCCTTGATAGGTCTCCTGGTAGTTAATATGAATTAAATGTGGATCTTTTATTTTTTCCCCTGTGGTCTCACATAATGATATTAGCTTATCTTCAGTGTGACAAATTCAGTGTACCAGGAACATCTGCTACATGATTCTTTATGATTGAAAATAAGCCTGCAAACTTGATAATGCTCATCCATTAAGACTCTTTCCCAAACTGGGGAGATGTGGAAAGATGACAAACAGGAAAGGAATGTATTGGTCACAGTTCATTTGCTCTGATGTAAACCCCCTATTTCAATAAGAGTATATTCATCAACATTATATTCCTGCAAATTCTTTTTTGATTATCAAGATGCAAATATGTATCTATCTCTTTTAGACTGCCCTTTATTCATTCCTAGCAGAGGAATTAAAAAAAAGGTGGGGGGGACACTAAACCCTTCACAGCTTGAAGATAGGATTAAATTAATTCTTTTGAAGTTGATCTGAGATCTCACACTGAAATGTTCAAGTCATAAAGCTACTTTAATAAAGAGTATTTTTAAATCAAATGCATAATATGATAGAGATAAAAGGTAGAATCAGATCCTGTTATTGTCCCACTTGGATTTAAACAAGTTTATAGGAAATTGTTCGTGTTTTGAATATGTCACTGCCTTAATAGTGGGGAAATAATTTCACAGGTAAAATATAAAAGTTGAGCTGTGTGTCTGCTCATACTTGGTCAAGAAAAAAATGACCATTGACTGATCTGCACTGTTGTCTAGATTAAATCCCTAGCTGAATTATCTTCAATTACTCAATTAACCTCTCTGATGGTCAATTCCCATTTCTTTATACAAATAGATGATTCATATCCCTAGTGCTTTAATTAGTTATTTGGAGATAAACCAGTAACAAAACAGTAGTAAAATGATAATATTACTGTATTACAAGTTATACCTGATGTCTTCCCTCTGGTAATGTTAGTCTCCAAGCTCAACACTAGATGTGACAGTAACAATTAAAAACCACTCTGGAGACAGTGAGGAACAAGAGTTCTTCTGAAAGATGCATTAAAAAAATAAAATTGTCTGTGTAGACTGGAGAGAATAGTGTCTACAATGACACACGGGTATTGGAATAGGTAACTTCGGTAAATGATGTGCTATTTACTAAAATAGGAAGACAAAGGGGAGGGGCACTGGATTGTATGTCAAATGCTGTGACTTCAGTTTTGGACATGAACCTGTGAGTTTTACAGAATGGCTAAGATATTGGTTGCCCACCAAGACCTGGTTATTGAAATTGTGGCAATGGATGAGATTATTTAGAAAGGGCAAGGAAACAGTTTTAAGAGAATCCTCTAGATAATGGTGGTTGAAAAGAGAAAGAACCATCTCCATAATGACTACACAGGGCAAGCAGGAGGATGGGAGCAGAGCCACAAAGAAACCTCTTACAAAGCACTGGAGGTTTGCTTTCACCAGAGAGGGAGAGGCCAGCAAAGGAGAAAGAAGAGGGCAGGTCAAGTAAAATGCTGATGGTGCTCCGTGAAGAGCAAATGTATAATTATTTCACACATATGAATATTCAGTTATTTAAATCTCAACAAAGAACATCGAGTGAGAACGGATAAACATTGACCTTTTGTCAATCAAATATTTCTATTCTGAATCAAATTTGCTTATAATTCTTATCCTATAATTCAAGTTAGTTGAAAAGGATTGAGATTCATGGGAAAAGATAACAATTAGCACTGGAAGTGCCAGTCTTGTTTTTTCACATTTCGTCAGAAACGTAAGTGCATTTGCTCTAGAATATACATGATTGCACATTTGCTTAAACTGATCCAAGTGTTATTCGTTGACATGTATCAAGTCCTCCCTCCATGCATTCACTCAGGATTCATGGAGTGCAGTCTGTGCTTCACTCAGGATTCATGGAGGTGATACTTCAAAGGTAACAACCCCAATATCAAGATACATGTATTCTAGCAGAGAAGACAAGCCCTCCCTCTGCAGTTTCAGTAGAGCATTGTTGGTGCATAGGGCAGTGGCAGTTTCTTCTCATTTACTAGGAATGTGTGCATACCAAGCATCAGTAATTCTTTGAGACAGTGTGGAAATTTGTCCCCATACACTTGTCAGACTCGGACCTTTCCCTACACTTGAATGTTGGAAGTGACTATTTGGAGCAGAGGGTGCAACAAGCACTTGCCTAGTACCATTGAATGAATGAGTCATGGATTTTGCCTGAGCCAAGGGTTCTTGTTCTTTTTTCACCCTTGAAAGACTGGAAGGCAGCTTCCTCTGCCTTGGGGAAAACACAGGGAGGATCTTGGAGCATGACCCCTCACTGGATATGGCAGAGTTGCATGGCTGCCCTGTTAAATGTCAAAAGCTTTTGTTAGAAAGAACTATTTCAGTTGAATACTACTATGTGTGTAACTCTGCCTATGATATGTACATCATAAGTTTAATATTTTATTTCTGGGAAGGTAAAGAATATTAAAATAAAAGGACATAAAAAGATGAGCTGTAGTTATTCCTCATTTAAAAAGTCTGTTATTACTCTGACTGTATTGTTAATTCACTATACAGCCTCATAATAAGTGGCCCTAGGACTCAGAATCAGTGATTTCTGAATAATATGAATTACATTTCCAATTGCATTCTCAGCTCACATTTGGAGATGATCTCTAAGTCTGCAATATATCAGACAATAAAATGTCTATCTTTTGGGTCAATGTAAGGAATACATAATTTAATGCATATTTAGCAGAGAAAATAACTTAAAGTACTTAATAGCTTTTTTTTTGGATTTTTTTATATGTAAATTTCACATCTTTGCAATCCCAGGGATTTGCCCCCCCTTTCCCCCCTTTCCCTTCTGTCCATTGTTGTGTGCTTCAGTTTGGTGCTCAGCCTGTTTTGTCTTTTCCTCATGGATTTTATTTACTTTTTTTTTCTTCAATATGTCCCATATATTAGTGAGACCATTTGACTTCTGTCTTTCTCTTTTTGACTTGTTTCTGCTAGTATGATTCCTTCTAAGTACATCCATGTTTTCAAGAAGTCGTCTAATTTGTCATTCTTAATTGATGAGTAGTATTCCATTGTGTATAAATACCACATTTTTTTCAACCAGTCATCTGTTTTGGGACACTTGGGTTGCTTCCATGTCCTTGCATTTATAAATAGTGCTGCGGTAAACATCCGGGCACAGGTGTCCCTTTGTACCCACATTGAGGTCTCTTTTGGGTAGCTTCCCAAGAGAGCAAATGCTGGGTCAAATGGTAGATCCATTTTCATTAATTTGAGGGTCCTCTACACAGCTTTCCATAGAGGTTGGACCAGTTTACACTCCCACCAGCAGTGTAAGAGTGTTCCTTTCTCTCCACATCCTCGCCAGCACTTGCTGTTGCCTGTTCTTTGAATGTGGGCCATTCTTACTGGTGTAAGGTGGTATCTCATTGTGGTTTTGATTTGCGTTTCCCTTATTGCTAGTGATAATGAGCAATTTTTCATGTGTCTGTTGGCCATTTGTATTTCCTCTTTGGAGAAGTGTCTTTTTAGTTCTTCTCCCCATTTTTTGATTGGGCTTTTTATTTTGCTTTTGTTTAGTTGTGTGAGTTCTTTGTGGATCTTCGTTATTAAACCCTTATCACTATTGTGGAGGGCAGCTATTTCAATAAATTTAAAATATGGACTGTTATTATTAAGTACTATTGTAATCAATAGAGCAGCCATTCCCAGGAAGATATATGCATAAACATTACTAATATAAAGTTTCACCCATGTCTGTGTTGGTGTTTTGTCACCTATATATTTTTATTCTGGGTTATGTAACGGGCATTCAGAAAAAAGTTCTAGAGATTACCATATATCATTAAGCTTCAACAGTACAAATATCCCCCAATTTTTAATCATATCTAGAAAAATTTTACATCATCTTAAACTACCAAGAGATGTTTGCTTTTATTTCATGGAGCCCTTTCATTTACAATTAATGAAACTATGGTAAGCATGCTTTATTTGGTTAACAAGGTGTTTGGTGAGGGATAAAGTAGCAGTGCAAAGTAGATGAACTCCTGTAGAATGAAGGGGTAGGTCAGAAAACAGTGTTGTATTGTATATATATCTTTTTTCTAGACTGTTCTGGAAAGGTATTTATGATTCTAATTCAGGGTGGTGATTCCTGTCAGCTGCTGTCTTGCTCAGTGACCTGGGATAACACTGTTCTTGTTTAAAACATTAATCTGTCAGTTTCGTAAACTTCCACAGACAGCTTTTTGACTCATCAATGAGGTCTACATAGCTTTACAGTTGACATTGATTTGTTCTATTTGTCTAGACGTCATGGCTTGTTCTTTCCAGGTTTGTTGGACACTTTGCTATGGCCTTCATATTATTACTCTGTCATTTGTGCTACCTGCCCTTCTGACTTAGCTTCACATTGTGTTCCAGTGGAATAAAAATTAATATTGCTAAAAGTTTGGGCTATAAAATCAATACATTTAAGTGAAATGGAAATTAGAAGTGATTTAAGGATAACAAAGGTCACCCAGGATTACTCAAAAGTGCAAATCCTTGATTAGTGCACAGATGAGGGACTCCAGGGAAAATGTCTCACCTGCATTGTCTGCCTACTGGGAAACTGGACTTTTATCTGTACTGCAGAGACTGCAGATGATAGAGAGCCCTAATCCTGGACTCTGATCTTTTCCCAGGCAAAAAAATACCTGAGGATGTTTATGTAGTCATCAGGACCATAAATCACATGTTAGTAAAATATATCAAAGTACTTCAACAGTTATTTTGCATGCTTGCTCTAATATTACAAGTACAGTCACCAAGTCATTTCCCAAGCTACTAAATTATACATCCCCTCATTTTACACAGAATTCACAGAATGTGTTAACATTGTTGCTCTTAAGAATTAAGTTTCAGATGTGACTGAATGGCCATGGGAAGAGTGAGAAATATGAAAGCTGTGGCATCCTCTGCATGAAATAGACAATTTGCAGAGCTTCCATGGGAGGTAGTAGAGATACTATGCACTTGGCAATCTTAGGCAGGGAAGGAGGGGGAGGTAAGGGTAGACCAGGCAAGATCAAGTGTGTGACTCATCAGAAAGGTCAGCCAATCATCAAATGAAACCAATAACAGAATCAGGATTGGTATAGGGAGGCAGTGCCTTCATCTCCAAGTAGATTGAGTTGTTCACAAAGCATTCCTCTAAAGATCCCAGGTCAAGAAAATGATTGCTATTAGCATCACTGACACAGAGTTTTACTCAAAATGTACTGTTGACCCAAATTACAGAAATATAGACTAAGGCAGGAAAGTTAATGGGATCTTGAATTATCAAATCTTAGGCACTTAAAAAATCTTTAACATAGAATAAGATCAATGTGGTAGGGTAGGTTTATGCTTGGGGAGAAAGAAGGAGGCTAAGAGTGCAATGTTGTAGGTCTGGGAGTTCGGAGGATGGTACAAACATGAGGGCCTTTGGGTTCACTCCTAGTGTGTGTATGTCCTCCATTGCTCTGAAATTTTCAAGTTCTTTTTGAAGATGACATGTCCTACAAATAAAGAAGGCAATTTATGCCCACCACATTATCTGGTGAGTATCAAAAACTATTTAAAAAGAATAACCCTACAAACCTAGAGGACAGGTGAATAAAGAACTCTAGTTCATCAAATCTGTGAATTCAATTGTTAGCATTATTTTGTGGACCATGAGGAAGAAGAAATATTTTTAATTCACACCATCAAATTTGCCACCCCATTCTATAGGCAGACATATTAAAGTGTGAAAAATGTGTGTCTTAGAATTGATAAAATGTGACATACTTGATATATTTTTCAAGTAAAGTGGTAAATGACTCATCACACCCAAAACACTGGAGTCCAAAGACATCAAAGTAAGAACATAAACCAGTTTTAAGTAGCATCTTACAAAAATTTCTGCAAGTAGGGAAATGGGGCATACGGTATAGTGGCCAGCTGGTGATTGGTGGAAAATCTGACTCAATATGAATTCAACCTCCAAATCTCCAACCACCATATAAAACTGGAAGATGGCTCTTTCCCTACCTACCCTGGCAATGAACTAGATGTTTCTTCTCTGGAGAGGATGTAATTAAAGTCTCTTAATTCAAGGACCATAGGAAACGATGTTAAAAATAGATTATGGGAAATTGAAAATGGGAATAAGTGAAATTTTATTGAGTAAATTTGAGTTTCCCCACTTCACCCCTTCCCCATCATCAACCCAATCCCTAAACTATTTTTTGCATAAGGGCAATCAAATGTTTACATTCAAGTCTGGAACTGGCAAAATCTATTCTGTGAATACACTTCAACTCACTCAGCAATTATTTTGGAAGAAAGCATCTAACAAACCCTACACCAAAAGTCTAACTCATTTTCTATGCATTTCACACCCCTGTCCCTACACTGTACTACTGCCACCAATCTCCCCTACCACTACCACTACCACCATCACCATCACCATCTTTTCCATCACCATCACAACCAACATCACCATCAACACATCCATCACCACCTCTACCCTTCAATAGGAGCAGACAGTAAGAAACTTGACATACTTTAAAATGTTCTTGAAAATTTAAAATCTGCAACATACAGAAAATCATAAAGTTAATACTCTGCAGAGAAAAGGAAACATTTTCATCAGGAGAGGGAAGGATGACTTCAGTTTCATAAAACATGTATTTATTTTCACTTGAATTTATTTCAAAATAAATGTCATGATTCATTTCAAAGTTTATTTTACTCAGCAGATGATAATTAAAGAAATGTTCAAAGAACAAAAGCTGTATCTTAGAAATGGAAATCATATCAAAGAACCACTTGTTCTATGTGACTAGATTGAAGAAACTTTCCAAAAAGTAAAAGCAGAAGATAAAGAATGGAAAACTCGAAGAGAAAAAACGATTTACAGAGGAAACTAAGAGACCAGTGTAGATTTTAATATCTGAATGAGTTAAAGTAAAAAAATCTTAAAAATCCACAATATAGCAAAGCAAAAACTTTTTTTCAATGCAATTGCTTAGAACTGAAAAACATGCATTTGTATATTGCAAGGTCACACTGAAGGTCCAGAAAATGTTAAAATTAGATTTCTATTAGGACAAATCAGAGTAAAATTTGAAAACACAGAAAAAAAGAGCCTGTTCTCAACAAGTTTGACACTTGTTGATGTTTGACACTTCTCAGCATCAGCAATGGAAGAAAGGTGAAAAAGTAGTGATTACGGCTGTTTCAAATAAACTTGACAAATATTTGCTTGTGTCCATTTGTTCATGTACAATTTGATTTTTAAAACAGTGGCAATTACTTTCTCTTATACAGTTGAGAATATGTATGAAAAGTTGTGTGTATGCATATATACACATAATTAATTATGTTTTCTATTTTGTTATCTACTTTGCTATAGAGCATATTATGCAAGTTTAGATTTTCCCTTCTTTGACTTTTCTCTCCTTCTAGTTGTGTCTGTCTGAATATACTTATTATATAACAGTCCTTTCAAGTAAGGCTTGCACATCTTTATTTTTACATTTGATTAGTGTGCTGAATCCTAGAATAACATGATGATGAAGTCATTTTGTGGAGCTACTGATTTTCTTGCCATCCTGCACATTCACTTGTGAGCCTGAGATAGCTTCTTTGAAAATTATTATTGCACAAGAAATCACTTGGTTATTCCCTTTCAGGAAGCTATGATCCCAGAATCTTGGACCATTCATTCCCAGACACTTAGCAAGCTCCAACATCTACCGGGGGTTTTGCTCACACACAAGATGAAAACCCAGTCCCTTCTTTAAGGAAAGGTAACAGAGGAGTGGAGATACAAACACTCAAACTGATAAATAAAATAAGTAAAGTGTGACAGTAAAGGAAAAGACTGATTATCATTGGGTCATGAGTGATAGAAGTATATATTCTTGAGAATTAAAGTTTAAAACACTGGGCTATTAAGTGAATAGTTTAGTTATTCAGTCTAAATGTTTCCAATTCTTCAGATCTGGCTTATGTGATCCCAACTGACATGATACAGCAAAGCTTGGTAAATTATATATTGATGGAGTTAATAAAATGTTTTCTGATTTCAGTATTTATATTGACTTAGTTAAGCCCCCTCATGAGACTCTACATGCTTTCATCCATTTACAAACACTTAGTAAACTCCATTTAATTAGGTGAAATTAATTATTCATGTAGGGTTTTTAGGAAGAAGGTATAAAAGTATTCGGTAATTTTTCTTAAAATAATCCTGATTATGTGACTCAGCAATGTGAAAACTATGTAAATCTGGAACGTAGCAAATTTTAATGGACTTTGTATCATTCATGCATCTGCCACTTTTATAATTTTTTTATGATTTCTAAAAAAAAGTAATTTCCACATGGTGAGATTTTTCTGATTCCTTTGCTTGTTTTAAACGTTGCTACTATGATGTGTCAGATCACACTTTAGTAACTAAATGTTTATGTTACTGTTTTTCCACTGAAACTGCCCAGGATATCTTAAATTCCCATCTTTTACACCAGAATGATTCCTCTGTTTAATATACTGTCATTTCTTATCATTTCTGTATCCACATTGTTTTCAGAAGTCTCTTTCTCAACTTTCTTTTACTTAATACCACATATTCACTTATAACCAGTTTTAGAAATTTTATTAGATTCATATATTTTCATTTTTCCAATTGAAAGGCTATTTCACTTTATTGACAATGTCTTCTTTTGAATTCTTTTTCCTCAAATTCTCTGAAAAAAAAAAAAAAAAACGAAACAAAACACCACAGGGAATTACTCAATACTGAGAGGCTTGTTACTTAGTTCCTTCAACCTCCTACCCCTTTACTTTAAGCAAATCTCCTAAAACATGGTCAGTTCTTTTTCCTGCTTTTCAAGGAAGAATTTCTTTTCTGACCAAGGTTAATCCTTTTGCCTTAACTACTTTATCATTTTTTAAAGTAAGGAAAAATAGAACCTCAGCAATAGCTGTAAGTTGTTGACACAAGGTAATGCGCCAGTTGTCTGTTTATATACAGATACATTTATTGGACAGATTTGTACTCAGTACCGACTATGTAACAGAACTGTTGCAGAGAGTAAATGTAAGGGCAGCTCAGCTGCCAATGTTCTGTCCTATATACTACAGGCTGAAGTCTTTGATAAGTGTCAAAGAGACATTTTAGTCCCCAATTTTATTGCTATATTCTGTGTTGTTACAGGAATAAAACAGGTCTTCAATGAACAGAAACTTCTTTGCTCTTTGAAGACCTTGACATTTAGTGTGATCACCTTAGCAAAACATAGAGAGGAAATCTAGTAGATGACCAGTGGATGTTTCATATATGCAACAAAGTAAATGCTATTAAATGGACATTTTTTAAAGCAACACAATGATTCAGTTTCTTTAATAAAAAGTCAACTCAATTAAAAATTCATCATGCAAAACACACACACACACAAAAGCAACCCACTAGTTGCCTCTATTTTTAATGCCATAATAGCAAACATTAGTGAAAATGCAAAAACTTACGTACTTAACTGGTTAGTATTTTATTTAGTATGACTTTTAAATACAGTAGAAAGTTTGCAGAATGAAAAATTACTCAGCAACTAAAAACAACAAATTTGATGTGTGTGCAATAACATGGATGGGACTTAAAAGGAGTTATGCTAGCTGAAATAAGCCAGAAAGGAAAAAGAGAAACACGGGGTGATCTTACCTATATGCAGAACATAGGGAAAACAAACAAACAAATGGACAAGTACATGTTAAAACTAACTGTCAGAAGAACTGAAGTATAGAGCAAGAGAGAGGGAGGGAGTTAAAATCAGAGGGGAGGAACTGACACAAGAGATTATGATGTTGGTTCACAGTTGAAAAGTGGTGGGAGAACCACAGGGCTGACAAAGCCCTGATATAAAATATATGTTTTATATAATATGTATGTTTGTGTGTTTGTATATGTTTGTGTGTGTGGTGTGCAATCAATAAAATAAAATTAAAACAAATATTTTATTTTAAAAAAGCCTAGATGTATCAAATTACTTCCAAGTAATTTAGCTGTGCTCCAGAATAGAGCTCAAGCTATGTGTGTGCATATCTGTCTCCATATCCATGCCCTGTATGTGTATATGTGTGTGTGTGTGTAGCTGTGTAGTTATAAACACATACAATGGAATACTACTCAGATATAAATATAGACAATTCTTGCCATTTACAACAAATGGAATGTACTGGAAAGAATTATTTAAATGAAGTCAGAAGAGACAAATATCTTATGGTGTGGAATACAAAGAATAGAAAGAAGCAAAACAAACAGACAAAACTAAACTAAAATAAACTTTGAAATATGACTGGAAAATTGAGACCACCAAAGAGGGAAGGGTAGTGATGGAAAACAGAAGTGAGAAAGGGTCCAGTGGGAGGATTATAGGATAATATTGACATGGTGTGGTAACATACATATTTATAGGTGTGAATCTATATATCCTTAAGTCACATAGTGTTGTAAACCAACATTACCTAAATGAAGAATGACACAATGAAAGAATGTAGGAAAATAAAGGAACTGAGAATGCCACAAGGTAAAATACAAAATGTTTTATTTTCAAAAATCTCCAGCATGCAAGGGAGAAGGAATTATACCCATATTGATTTTTAAAAAATTAATCGACACTAAGTAGGTGCTAGAATTGGTTACATGGAGCATTAAAATTTTTAATATGGATGGGCACGGTGGCTCGTGCCTGTAAGCTTCAGCCTATTAAGTAGCAGGGTCTAGGGATTGCGGTTCGAGTCCCACTCGAGGCAACACAGCAAGACCTAGTCCCAAAAAATAGCTGGGCATGGTGGTGCACGCCTGTAATCCCAGCTACGCTGGGGATTGCTTGAGTCTGTGGTACCCCGGGAAACATGAGCCAGCAGTGCCATGGGCAAAAATAGCGAGACCTAGTTGCAAAAAAAAAAAAAAAGAAAGAAAGAAAGAAAGGAAGGAAGAAAGAAAGAAAGAAAGAAATTTAATATGTGTATTCTCTATGTTCAAGAATGTAGAGACTATGGAAGATAAAATAAGTGAAACATAAAGAAATGTTGATTCATCAGTATCTGATAAAATTGATGACAGATTCAACATGGCAGAAGAAAAGATGAATTAATTTGAAAATGCCATTATAACATTCCAAAAATGAAACAGATTAAAAAGAAATTTTAGCAGTGGAAATAGTACCCAAGAGTGGTAGGATTTTTCTAAGTGGTCAATTACATGTAATTGCAGTTACTCAAGGAGAAGAACTAATGGAAAAGAGAAAAAAATTTTAAGAAATTAATAAATGGAAAATGTCCAAATTGGATGGAAACTACAAGTCCACAGGTTACAGAAGCTCAATAAATCCCAAGCACAAGAAACATGAAGAAAACTACACCAAGTAGCACTCCAACTGTTAAAGAGATAATCTCAAGAGCCAACAGAGAAAAAGCTACCATGCATAAAACAAAACGATAGGAGGCCATAGATTTGTTTATCTAGCATCACAAAAGAGAAGGGGCAGTGCAGCAACAACATCTTTTAAAAATGAGGGCAAAATCAAGACTTTGCAGCATGTATAGCTGAAAGAAGTTATCCAGGGAAAAGCTGCATTAACAGAAACATTAATAGAAGTCTTTCAGGCAACAGGAAAGGATGCCAGATGGAAATATAGATCTATGCAAATTAATGAAGAGCACTGGAAATTGTGACTGTTTAGAAGACAGCTTGCAAATGAAAATGTGTCTCTAGTCACCTCCCTCCTTCAGCAAAGACCATGGGTTGCAATAAGCACACGCAAATACAGCATCCAGACGACTGAAGCCCAAAAAGGGGTTTCTGACTCATTGTAGTGTCTCTTGTATGTACTAATTGAAAGGAAGTCAACCATGCAACAAATTAAAGTACCTTAGATCTTACAAAGAATGAATTCCCATCCATGTAGGAAGAGCACTATCTAGTCTTTAATATATTAATATATCAGACATATGAGTTGGCGTCCTGTTAATCAGATTTAAAATAAAACATAAAACCTTGAAATGAAAAAATAATCTAGAATTTGGATGTTTTTGTCTAGAAGACCTGTTGCCCTGCAAAAAAAAAAAAAAAAAAGAAATCCCAAAACTAGTAGATATTCCAAGGAGTAGAAGAAAAGGTTAAAGACACAAATGGTCCTGGCAGAAGTCTTACTACTTATTTCTCACAAATAAACTTTAGTGACCTTCAGGGTATATAAGAATAAATATCTGAACTGAACCAGTACACTTCCTCTATTTTAGCATCCAAGAGAGAAAGTTGAGTTTTCATTTGTAAATTGTCTCTTAAGTAAATTCTGAAAATGTCAGCATGAAACTATCTGCTTTTGTGGAGAAGTACAAAGGTATTCTTAATTATAGAGAAACACACCAGCACCTACTTTTTAATGGTCTCATCCAAGGGTGGCTTGGAGAAACAGAACAGGCTCATCTTTTCAGTAAAAGTAAAACCCTGTAATTGTGGGAGTTATAGTTTTTCAGAATGGACCCCATTGGTATTTGTTGGCATCATTGTTTTCCCAGCTCAAGAAGATTACTGTGCAGATCATTTGTAATAAAAAAAAAGTTACTTTATTCTTAATAGCCCTAAATGGAAATAACTCAAATGCCCCTTCGCAAATTAATGGCCAAATTCTGCTACGTTCATACTGTTTAGCAGCCAGGACGTGACTTTTGTTACAGGCATTATGGATGAATCACAAAATCAGCTACCCAGAAGGAATTTATTATTGTTAAGACATTTTCTGAAATGTTTAGTTAAAAGGCATGGTATTCTATAATTATTTTTAAAAATGCATCAGAAACTAAAATACAAAGACTAAAATATGGTACAAAATCCTTTTGTTGGTATAGCTAAGATCCTTATATAATGTTGATTGACTCAATGTTTATTACAGATAAACCTTTAACAGTTGATTTCAGGCTGCTTTGTAGAAGCATTTTTCTTCATTGGTTTAATTAGTTGTTTTTAAAGGGAATTTGTCAGATACCTCAAAATGTTTTCACTATATAATTAGACTGTACATAATCAATATCACTGCCATTTTGCTGGAATTTAAAGGATGAAAAGTGTGGGTTTAAAACATTATTTTCTGTACAGTACATAAATATGAAGACCAAATCTGTGTCATAGGTGGCTACAAGTCCAGTAAGGAATGAACATGAAATTCCAAATGATTTGAATAAATGAATCGCTTCTTTATTAAATGTTACTCTGCTGATGACAGAAAGATTAATGTTAATACCTTTTGGGTGCCAGCCATCTGAAAACAGCACAGGTTAATTTTTCATGGACAGTGTCTCATGAAATGTCTCAAGCTTAGAAAATGAGTATTGCCAGCCCATTTTATGGATGGTGAGACTGTGAAACCAGTTCTTAGAGACAGGGCATAGCTTATTCAGAGCCCGGCCTCTGGGATCAACTCAGGTCTGCTCAACTCCAAATCCCTGTTTGATCCCCTCTACAGCCTCTGCTGCTCACAGTTGGCATCTTGGTAAATCACATTTTCCCCACTGACTGTCCTGCCATTTAGTCTGAATTGTGCTCTCCAGAGGGAGGATAGGATTCATCTCTCTGGTGGTTTTATTTCAGGAATTACAGTTCGAGAGGCTGACCCGCGAGCTGGAGGCTGAACGCCAGATTGTCGCCAGCCAGCTGGAGAGATGCAAGCTGGGGTCCGAGACTGGCAGCATGAGCAGCATCAGGTACTCAGCCACTTTCGGGGTCTGCGTGGCACTGCCAGGGAGTGAGTGACGGCCTCATCTTTGCTATGGTTGTGACAGTGGCCTTGGCATAGGCAGTCAGATGTTAGAAAGGAATTGTCACCTGATGTTCAAAAGGTCTCCAAATGGCCTGCTTTGTACTTGAAACTTTTTTGCCAAAATGAGCCCTGAATGCAAATTTTGTATTATTTTGTGCAAAGAGAGGCTTTTCATTCTCTCAAGTAGCTGAAAATCAGGAGACGCCTTATCAGTTTACCAGTTGGATTCCTTTTTTTTCCCCCTAAATGATTCAGACTTAGAGGTTTGGCCAAGGAAAGAGCTAGGGCGAACACATAGATGCAGCCTCTGTCATTGGCTCATATGTGATACTCCTTAAAAATGCTCTTCCAGTATTCCACACATACGATTTTCATGTGCAGAGTGTAAGACCAAAACTAGTCATTTGAGTAACTCAAATCACTTGAGAAAATGGATTATCCTCCTTGGAATCATACTTTTTTTTTTTTAACTTAAAAGCGTAAGTGTGTATGAAAGAAATGTAAGTATGACTATAAGATATCATTGACTTTCTCAGGGATGCATTATGATGATCCTTCATTTGCTCTGTTTTTGAACCTCATTTGACACAATAACAACTTATTTTTCATTAATGCAAAAGAGAGGTGGGGCTGCCCCTGGGGGCAGGGGGTTTGCTACTCCCCAGCTTCCCCTTCATGCGGTAATTAGTGACTGGGCTCCTCCCATGAGATCCCTGCCCCTGTGGCCTCTTGGTCAATAGCATCATCCATTTGTGAGAACTAGCCAGGTGGCTTCTGTGGGTGGATACACAGCAGTCATGCTCAGCACTGGCTGTTCCAGAAGCAGTTTGGTGGACTCTTAGCTGCTGCTGCCACAAAAAAAATAAATAAAAATAAAATAAAACATAACTGTTTCCATTGCTTCAAAGTATCTTATTACTGGAAAAGTACATAGGTGGTACAGTGGTAAATCTCACAATAGAAAACATGGCCATTCTTGTTAGATTAGATTACTTGAACTGAATATTTTCAGTTGCAAGTCCTTATTTAAGATATGTGTAAGAATATCCAGCTATCTAGGCTCTAAGTAACTCCAGGTGAGACTATTGCAATCTCTTAAGCACATCACAGATTTGTCTGAACACCTGAATTAAACAAAACAGGGTGAACAAGAAAAGGAAAAATGAATTCTGTCCACTTGGAATTGTGTAATTGTGTTCAGGAGGTTGACTGGTTGATGGTGGTGAGTCTAAATCAAGAAGGACAATGGTATTTTCATTTCTGTGTATTTGTGTGATTCCACATGATTGTGCATAATTATTTGAAGAGCTTTTTGTTAATACTGAACAACTTGTGAGCTGCTAAGTCTGTCAGATTTTTAGGCTCATATACCATTGAATTGACCTCTATTTTGCTTTGAAATCTGTTTGAATAAAAATCTGATTATTTAATTCACAGCCCTGATTTGATATTGTTTGCATTCTGTATACCCTATGTGGTGTTTTTTCCACTTGAACCCTGAAAGGAGCAGAGCAAAGAGCCCATGTTGAGTCATGAATTTCAATTCCCAAATTTTCATTGGACCAAAATCTGTTTTCTGGATGATTCATTCAGAGACCAGCCTGTGAGAAATTGAGAATGTGAAAGAAGAAGCCCCCAAATCTATGGCACCCAGTGTCAGGTGCTAGAAGTGATGGCCATATGTCTGGGGTGCTGGTGGAGATAGGTGATGAAAGAGAGCCAACCAGCAAAGAGAGAACATACTGTCATCACCGTAGAACTGATAACCTTTCATATATTGTATCTTTGCTATTGCATCCTTGAATTGATCTATTATTCTGAAAGACTTCCCTCCTCCCTCATTTGGTTTGGTTGATCTGATTTCTTTTCTTAGGCCCAAAGTGTCATGAGCAGAATACATCAGTGAACTACCAAAGAGGACAGGGAAATTATCCCATGATGCTTTTTGGTTCTTTGTATCTTGTATCCCTAGCTGATAACCCATGATACATAATAAATGATTTCTTGTTAAATATGTATTAAGTAATAATTTTTGAGTGCAGATGACGCTGCCTGATTATTTCCCACTACTGTATTGCTATATAATATCAGTCTTCATCAAGTTTAATTATTTTGTATTTTGGAAATCTCTTATGTATGAATCTTCATTTGTATAATAAAAGCAATTTACGGATATTTCACTAGAGAACAACCAATACAGAGCTCCCATGGTTTTTTTTTTTTTAGTCATAACCTAATTGTTTGCTCAGCTTCAGAAGTGTACCTCTGGAAATTCAAGTTTTCATTAATGGTGATAGGCTAACCTAATTGGCAAATCGAATGAGTATTTAAAAAATATTTTAAAAGATATCATTTTTTTAAAGAAAAACAGATAAAGAAGTCTCATAATACGCATGTTATTTCATACATATTAAGGGTACTAGGGAGATTTCACAAAATGAAATATTTTTCATATAATTTTATAGCAGTGGTTAAATACAGCTAATACATCTAGTTTCATTTTACTCTTCCCTGATAGAGGATAGGAAATTGCTGTGTCTGCTTTGTTATACCTCATTCCTGGTAGTGACATCAACAGTTGAAACTTACTGGGAAAAAAAATATTAGCATGCTTTTATAATCATCAATTTTATAGTAGTCAGTCAAATTGCAAATGAAAGCACTGATGATTTAAAGGACAATTTGGAATATCTATTTCTGTAGTCTGTCAATGTATCATCTAAGTATTTAGGATGTAAGTAGCTGCAAATGGAAACATCTTCATCTCTTAATCTCTATACATATTTTTTCTGAACAGCCAGTGCATGTTGTAATTTCTAGAATTAAGCTGTGAGCTTTACCCATCTTCTAGAATGGAATCGCTGTATTCTTTCTGTAACTGAAGACCCCTGTGTAAGTGTGGACTACAGTCTTGAAAACACAGAGTGCCTTTCTTCATTTTTATTCTTAAGTGCAAACCTTTCTCAGAGGTGGAACCTTTCCCTTCCTATAAGGGAAATTGGATTCCATGACTTTTCCCTGATTCCTTAGAATTACTTAGATCTGAGGCAGGAATGTTACTCATTCATCCAAATGATATCCTTAATTTAGGGTCATAATCAATTCCTTCTTTCTGGTCATTGCCCACTCACCACCTCAGCTGGTTCTGATCACTTGCTATGCCCACGTCAAGCCCATCCCTCTGGCCCAGACCAGCCAGTTAAGTATCAGTCTGGTAATTTGATGAATCATTCAGTCCCTCCCAGGCTGGGCAGCTGGTGTTGATCTCCTTAGGCCTCTGGTATGAGGACCTTCCTGGGCTCCTATCCCTATTTTATTCTCCTCAAAACCCTGGGACCGTTCCTTTCCTTGCCTTCTGCCACCCTCTAACCTCCATGTGGTGTAAGTTAGACCTATAAAACTTCATACAGAACCATGTCTGTGCAGGGTGAGTGCCCACTTCCACAGGTCCAGAATACACCACTGTCCCTCACTACAGTGTCTTTGATCCCCTCTAACACACATGTCCCCTTTCTTTCACCTGCTCATCTCCTTTGGATCTAGTTGCTTAGCTGAGGCCTCACACTCTTCTACATGCCTCCTTGACCCAAATTGGGCCAAATGCCCTGTCTTTGGGAGTCATTAGAACTTAAAGCTGGCCGGGCACGGTGGCTCGTGCTTGTAAGCTTCAGCCTATGAAGCGGCCGGGGCCAGGGATCGCGGTTCGAGTCCCGCCTGGGGCCCGTAGTGAGACATGGTTCCAAAAAAAAAAAAAAAAAAAAAAAAACAGCTGGGCGTGGTGGCGCATGCCTGTAATCCCAGCTACCTGGGAAGCTGAGGCTGGGGATGGCTTGAGTCCGTGGTACCGGGCAACGAGAGCCTGCAGTTCCACAGGCAAAAATAGCGAGACCTAGTCTCAAAAAAAAAAAAAAAAAAAAAAAAGAACTTAAAGCTTTGTAGATTTGACTCTGCTGTCCTTCTAAAAGTTATCTGCTACATAATGTTTCAACCTCTAAAGGATGTGGAGTGGGGATGGGGTTTCCAAGTGTTAGTGAAAATTTAAGGACACCATAGTATTGTGTACTCAGACTCCTTGATTAGCAAGGACTGAAAAATAACTAGAAATGAGAGAGAGGAAGAAATTGAATTCAGTTCACAGTTGGTTCTGTCTTATCGATGATATCTGACTCTAGGAAGATGTGGTGATGGTGGAGGTGGTGATATAATGATGATGATGACTGATGATGGTAATGATGAAAATGTCTATATAAGGCAGAAACAAAGAAAGTAAAAAATTTTGGAGCTAAAGAGATTTTAACACCAAGAAATTCTCCTTGCTGGTGTTAAAGATGGGAGTGATGACTACTTGCCTGGCAAGTAACATGACTTATAGATATGAGAATGATCTCTAACTGACAGATAGCAAGGACAAGACCTCTGTCCTAAAAAACAAAAAGGAGTGGAATTTAACCAACAACAAAATGAACATGTGAGCAAATTTTATTCCCCAGTACCTCCAGAAAAGAAGTAGCAAACACATTGATTGTAAGACTCTAGCCAAAGTAATCCAAGCATGCAATGCATGAACTTTACAAAATTTACAGAATTTAGCTAAAAAATTGCTGGCTTATGTTGCTCAGCTCATGGTAACTGGTTATGTAGTAGTAGAAAACAAGTACAAAACTTTTCAATTGGTTTGTATTATCTATATATTATAATTATTAGCTATATATCACTACATTTTTCTATAATGTAAATTTTATTTATTCTGCAACCATCTACATTACTTTCTAAAGATTAATGTGCCTAGCCTGTTTTATTTCTCATATATAAATGTATATATTAGATTCATATATTAAAATAATATGTATCTTTGATAGATAAACCCCAAACCTCTAACTAGAGTGATAGATATTAAAAAGACTGTGTGTGTATGTACACAAATTTGTTCTTGCTCCACATTAAAAGATGTTCCTCCTCACAGATGAACTACTGAGTTTTTTGCAAACAGGTTATCTCTGAAATCTTCCATTTGGAGAGAATAATATGCCATAGGAATTAATGTTTTAAATTTTATGAAAGTTCATTTTCTTTATTAACTAACTTCTGTGAGTCCAAATGCCAACAATTCTCAATATCAAGTCAAAAAACTTGTTTTCACAGCTACAAAAAAAGACTTGTTTTAGAGAAAATGCTGACTTCTAGTTAAATCAGTTAGCAATAAGGAAATATGGCTCAAGCCTTCACATACATTCTGTGAAATAAAATATATTTGTTTAAAGTCATGATCACTGAATTTTATTAGGGAAATACTTGATTGTTTCCCACAGTCAAACATTATTCTGCAGTGTGTGATGTTTAAATAGATGGTTACAAATATTCTTTTTAATGCAACATATGCCAATATTTTCACTTCAGAAACAGATGCTTTAGATGGTTAAATAATTACTTTAAATTTTTTTCACATAAAGATTAAGTTATTTAGATAGTTCTTCATGTATACACAGATTAAGTTATTTAGATAGTTCTTCATGTATACACATTTCCAAACACAGTCATTTAGTCAAAGGTAAGAATTACTCATCAACAGGTCCAAAGTCCATTCCCAGTGTGACTACATATTGGTCAGAAGGAGGAAAAAAAAATTTTTTTTTGAACTACTTATAGTTTTGTTTTAAAACTTTACCTTTCATTAAATAACAGTTCTTAATTTAAAATTTAAAAGTAACAGTTTCCATGCTAAAAAAATATTCTTTTCTCATGTGGATACACTCCAACAAAGGCCTGTGGCCTTTTTCAAGCACAACATTTACTTTGTTGAATTAGAATCAGAATTAACATTGCAGTGGTGGTTTTGAAATCTAATGTTTGCTTCATTATAAGAACATAAAGCGGAGAGAAAATAAAGGAACTAGAGACATATTTTGGAGTCTTTTCTGTACTGCCAAGTTTGGTTTTTAAAAAAGTGTTTCTTTGTTTCTTTCCAATCTAAATTCTAAGCAGAAAGCTCCCCTTGCAAATACCCCTAATTTTCTTAAGTTCCTTTGGGAAATCCTGCTCTTCCTTGTCTTAACCCTGTGCCATCATCTTTCCCATTGTCTCTTTTCTTTTCCAATTACCTAACTTCTTTAAAGCATACTTTCAATACTGAGATTTTTCATTTGGAGTTTCCTAATATACTTTTTCTTTATTTAAATTAGGAGGAATATTCTAGAATGCTTTCTGGGCCCTCCAGATTCATCTCTATAACTCTAGTACCATCAAGTTTCTACTCAGGTTTCTGTAGATGCCTTTCTTCTCCAGAAAGAGCAGGAACTTTTATAGCTGTTCTCCCTATCCTCTTTCTTCCCCAGCCTCGGAGTCTTTCCCTACTAGCCTTGAATCTGAGCTCATTCCAGAGTGACTGAGCCATCTCTTTAAGATTCTCATGCCTTGACCTCCTAATCCTGAAACAAAATGAGTCTCCACTAAAGTTGCTGCTATCTGTTCCCCCACAGAGAGACTTACATAACCTCTTTTACCCCCAGAAGTGGGTATCATCCTCCCTTCCCTGACACCTTGTAAGTCAGTCCTCAAGGCAGGAACTAGGAGTCTATGCTGGGACAATGGTCAACCAGAGCCATTTCAATGGTACTGAAAGAATATGTAATTGAGTGCATATTTTATTACTGTTCTTACTCTCATTGCTATTACTTGGGAAAAATCACCAGTCTTATTAATCTATAAATATTTATATTGCTATATGCTCTGGGACATGCATATCCATATCCACACTTACCCATCTTAAATCTGTGCTGCATATCAAATATATATTATCTGACCTACCAGAACAAAATATATTTCAGTATTCATTCAAATTAGTTTCCATATTTAAAATAGTACCTGAATCTGAGGGGTAGTTGGTTTCATTATACTCTGTGTGTAGATCTATGTTGAACTTAGTCTCATTCTTTACTCTTATTTAAGAAGATGGTGATAATAGTGATAATAGTAGCAATGATACTTTTGATTATAATAATGATTGAGCAAATTTCTTATGGCTAACATAACATCAGCTGGCCCAGCTAGATCACACCCTCACCTCCTAGTTATGTCTTATCATTCTCTTTTTTGGCTGAGAACTCTGAGACTCAGAGAGGGAATCCACTTTCCCAACATCCAATAGCTAGTGAGCAGACATTGATTTTTGAATGCACTTGTTTTTACTCCCAAAGTATATGTTAAAATGTCACAAAATGTTACTCAAGCTTAACTGGTGTGTTGAATGACTTTGTAAATAGCATCTAAATGTCTCTAGTCCATTTTCACTATAGGGATATAAACAGTTTTAGACTGACTTACTGCTTCTTTGCCTCCCACCTTCCAGTGATTATAGTTATTTGGAAGTACTTCATGTGATTATGTTGCTGAGATTCCTTCTTAAACAAATAAGGGGAAGAGAGTAAATAGTTTATGTTATCATTGCTTTAAATACATCCATAGTAACTGCTCAGTATTCACCTGCAAAATTGCAATGGACAAATTATACTAATATTTTTATCTATAAAACACCAGACATTATATTGTCTTAGTCTGTGCTTAACAGACAGCATCATTTTATTTCTCATACTTCTGGAGGCCAAGGAATCCATCCTCTAATTCCAGACAAATTTAGTGTCTCTGCTGAGAATTTGCTACTTGTCTTTGCTTTGTACCCTCATGTGGTAGAAGAGTGAGGGAACTCTAGTAAGGGGTTCTTATGAAAGCACTGATTGCATTCAGGGGTTTCTATTTCCAAGATCCAATCCCCTCAGGTACTGCTGCACTGGAGGTTAAGTTTCAATATTGAATATATTAATGGAGGAGCACAAATATTCAGTCTATAAAGTGTTCTGCATTTTCATGGCATAGTAAATAGTCAACCCTAAGAATACGTAATACTTAGAACCATTTTATCTTTTTTATATCAGCTACTATACTTTAACCCTTTATAAATAAATTTTGAAACCTGATTTCAAAATGTTACCTTATTTCAAAAAACTAGTGTTGATTATATATTTAAAAATAATCCATGTACCACCTTATGTTTAGAAATCTTGAATTATAAAATATTTTAGAAAAACTAAGTCTAATAAATTTTAAAAATTAAATATTCTTATTGGTAGAGAGCTTAAAATCTTTGTAAATTTAGTCTAGAGGACTCTTATTTGCAATTATCTATATAGCAATTATTTTAAACTCAGATCTGAAAATAAAAGATATGAAAAATACAGAAACTCACCATTGTGTTTTTGTATTTTACTTACTTTAGCTGACTTCTCTGAATTTCATTTTGCTTATCTTAAGCAAAAATTGTGCTCTTCTTCATTTTTCAAAACTTAATATAAATATAACATCTCACATACTATAATTAGCAAATCATATATGTATATTTTTTAATAAAGACACAGGTAATCTTTTCTCTGCAATCTCTTTTCAATGTTTCTATGAGAAATTATAAAATGGTTTCTCTCACTGTGAACTAAGATCAGGTTTACACCAACTGTGTCTCCTTTAGAGAATATATACGACAACCACACAAGTTGTGATGAAATGCAAGGAAGTACAAATCAATTTCCCATCCCCGTGACATAATTTAATATGCCTCTAGATCTGCTGCTGGCCCTGGAGATAAGACTCCAGGTTTTGTGTGTGTGAGAAGATCCACACCCAGTGATAATACAGATGTGACCAAAAATACTCAGCAAATTCAGGTGTAGGAGCCCAAGACTCTGACTGTGTGCTTCTCAGAAAGGAAACAGCAGGTAATGATCACACTCTCCCTGGTTCTGACCTGTCTGAACGTGACAAAATTAGGAGGTTCTGTGGGTCCAGGTGTCTGTGTGTCTGTCCTTTCTGCGTTTGCTCAAATTGTGCCCAGAAGTTTTTACTAAGCTGCTAATGTTTGTTTTTGTTTATACTTATTTGGGAAGATATTTCAACTAAGAAAATAATATGAGTGTCTGACCCATTCAGTAGTTCATGTGGGTTGAGGACATCTGGGGTGAGGAAGGTTTTCTGAACACCATGAACAGTGTGTGTTCAGATGATTCAAGTGGAAAAAGCAGTGGGGGTGTTCAGAGATGTTGGTCTTGGCATCAAATATTTGAGGTGTAACTTGGGGCCAATCATTGCGTTTCTCTGACCTCAGTATTATCACCTATGAAAGAGGAGCTAGTGAGTGCCTAGGTTTATTTTACTTCTCTGATCTGATGCTCCTCATCCCATTCAACCTTTTTATTGTGGACAGTAAGTCCCATACATATATTTTAATTAGGGGACTTTACTTGAACTTGAATCAGTTACTCAGAGTAATTGAGTAATAATTAGCTAGTAAGATGCTCTCAGATAGATTTGGTGCTACTCCACCCGGGGTCTACTCAGGGAAACTGGTGAGTCTGAAATAAGGATTGCTTGGGATCCATGTGGTGGAAGCAGTAAGTCTCTGGGGATGGACATGTGCTGGACCAGTGCATGGACGGAGGTGGCCACTTGGAGGGCAGTCCGTCAGGGCAGACTGGAGACTGAGAGTTCTCTTAGTTGGACAGCAGAGCAATTGAGAGAGTTTCATGTGACACGATCATCTGTAGTTCTGTTGAGAATGGACTGAAACTATTCAGCCTGGTGGCAAAGCTCAGGTTAGAAGTGGTAGCCCTTTTTCAGGAAAGAAACATAAAATTTAAACCACGATTATGAGCACTTACAGTGGTTTCCAGATTAGAGTCAAAGGGTCTGGAAACTTAACTTGTATTTTAGGAGACAGAGGAAGATTGCAAAATTATTATTTATTTCCTCCAAAAATTAAACACCCAGAAGGTAAATCCGACACTGAGTGAGCTCAGCTTCCACCACAGACACTGCCATTTTCAACAAGAAAATTTCAGCTTCTTTCTGCCATGGTGTGTGAATGTATTCTGATTCCCTTTCATCCAGGAGAAACTATCACAGAATTTTAAATTTAAGAGATAGCTGTGTTAGCAGCAGGCAGCAAAGATGTTGCCTAATTTGTTGACAGTAAAGCTGTATTCATAAGCCCCAGTCTTCCCAAACATCTGTTTGTTTAGTACCTCAAGAGCTGAGGAAGTTTAAAAAATTGTCACACCATTGTTGCTTAGTTGTGTGCACTTATTTGAGAATGTAACTCTCAGCAAGATTCTATTGAAAGGATCTGGCCAAGGAATTGACTGCCAGCTTTACTCAAAATTTAGCAATTAACCTTCTCTCTCTAATGTGTGAATTCTACTTATCTTAGACTTTTCCATAAGCAAGAAACTGTGTTTGTCACTGAGAAAATATTCTATATAAGTGAATGGGTCTCCTTCTTAATTAATTTCTATAAATATTACAGTTATGATTCACTTGTCACATGCACAGGTAGATAGAAAATTCTCCAGTCTCCTCAGACAATTTATTTATATTCCTGCTTCTTTTTCTTTGATGTAGTAGGTGATTATGATGATATCAGCAAAGTCAGAGTAGTCTATCACTGTTCTCTGCCAGAGAACCCTGCAGTAAAAGTGATGATCCTAAATTAGTGCGTGAATAATACTTAGGTGATAAGATAACCATGATGCACTGAAACATTAAACTGTTAAGGACATAGTCTCATCTGGAAATTGTATTTGTCTGTAAGATGGACTCTTGCTCAAGGTCACTGTCATTTTAAAGCATCTGCATCCTAATATTAATAAGTTTCATTTGATGCCTTTGTAGCCTGGCACAGAGAAGACATTTGCAGTAAGTTGAATGTGGGATAGAGAAAATGCTGTATGATACCTAGACATTGGCATTGTAAGCAGTCACTTAAAACCTTGGGGGTCTAAGAGGGAATGTCAAAACTGATGGCATCCTTCTAGGATTTATGTCTAAAAGCTCACCTGTCACTGTCTTGTTCCTGAGAGGAGGCACTGGCCACTGCTATGTGATTGGGTTCTGGCATTAGCAAAAGAAGAACAAATCATAGGAGCCTAGTTTGTGAAGTTCTCTATAGTGACAGGAAGGAGCTTGAGCTCTCATCCATTCACATTCACTCAGAAAAGACTTGGAGCTTTGATTCATAGACAATGAAAGAGTCAAAACTGAAGCCACTCTCATTTGCAAATTTATTGAGAAATTAGATGAGTTAAAAGCTGAATAGTGACCTTTTCATTTCCTTTCAAAAGCATAATTAGAATAACTTGACTGGCTTATATGCTTTCTTAAGTTTATTATTAAGTACATAATCCTTCATGATCTCATTATTTAGGTGAGATAATGTATGCAAAGGCATTTTAAAATGGTAAAGTAGGATCTAAATGAAAGTTGGTAAGGTTAAGATAAAAGCTTACATGACTAGCTGCTGTGCAGTAGTATCTTAGGGTGGACAGTTTTCATTACCAATCATTTATTTTGTAACTATCCCAAGTTGCTACTCAGAATTCTCCTTCTAAGAATTCACTCAGAAAATGAACATGAAAATCTGGAATGTTCATTAAAAGCATTTGAAATAATGAATAAGTAGAATATCTTTAATTGTTTTCAATCTTTTTATTTTACGAGTACCCATCTTTTTTTTCCCTCAAAAAAAGAAAGAAAGAAAGAAAGAAAGAAAGAAAGAAAGAAAGAAAGAAAGAAAGAAAGAAAGAAAGAAAGAAAGAAAGAAAGAAAGAAAGAAAGAAAGAAAGAAAGAAAGAAAGAAAGAAAGAAAGAAAGAAAAGAAAGGATATTTTCATTCAACAGACACTAGGTTTTTGCAGCACAACACAAACCAAGAGACTACATTCTGGTTGTGATTATTACTGCTTCTAAGATTTGATACTATCCTTCTGGGTCAATTCTGTGGTAGTTCCTTGGAGCTCCTTTCTTTATAGATTGAGACATTTAAGTCACAGGGAACATTGTCAACATGTAGATGGTGATGTCTCCCAAGAGGCAAACATTGTTTTTTTGTTGGGAAGGATGTAGAATAAGTAAGTTGGTCAGTTGTTTTTTTTCTCTGCTAATAAGTCTCTGTGACCAGCAGCTGTGGTATTGCATCCTTCCCATTATTGTATATGACTGGTCCAATGGGTGTGCTTATGTGTGAATGGCCACACATAGGCATGGGAGAGAGGGCATAAAAATGCAGTGTCACAGGAGAGAGTGCAGGAAAGGAGAACACAAGAGAATGCAAGGAGATCCTGGAGAAAGCATGAAGATTCTTGGAGGGCTCCTGTATCTTAGCTCCCCTGCCCTTGCTGCCTAGACTGCTTGCTTGACATACAATTGGCCCAGCCTTCCTGCCTGGTGTGCCTGTACACCTGGTTCCCTAAGAGCATTAAAGCCTATAAAATCCAAACAGGGCTCCAAAAATATTCTTCATTAACTGCTAGCAATAATAAGGAAACTACCTGGATCATCCTGGTGAGCTTGCAGCACAAACGGCATCCCGAACAGGATGGTTCTATGCAGAGAAAACTTGCCAAGTGGCAGAGATGGCAGGATGGTTCAACACAGAAGAGGGCAAAAGCCAAAATATCCTGAAATATTATAGTGGTTCATGCTTATATGTATGGTATTAGTTTTATAGAGATTTGGGGAAAATAACCAGAAAGACACCCTATGTGGCCAATTATAAGATAAAAATGGTGGATGAGGTCTTATGTAGTACTACCTAGTAGACCCTAATAGGCATTTGTACTCATCCTGCAGAAAGTTTCTTGAGGTCATATAACCGAGTTAATTCAGTTTAGATGCCATATCCAAATGTCCCCTTATCAAAGATAGGAGAAAGCTTTTCTGTTCCCTATGTGCAGCCCTTTATAGAAAACTACAGGATGTCTGCATTTCTCTCAGGATATATATCCCCTCTCCCCTCAACTCTTGTCACTTAGTTTCCATCACTAAGTTTAATTTGGGAAATACATTGTATTCTTTGATACTCATTTGTGGTGGCACACACAGCTTATGGAAATAAAAGAAGCAGACATAGTGATACATTCCTAATTGGGACATGATAACCTTAGACAGAACTTTGGATGATTTTTCCTTTATAGTATTTTACTATTATGCAGTATTGTGCAATCAACCCAATCTGGGTGGGTTCACCATAGGTTCTAGCTGCTTAAAAAAGAATATTGAAGTCCCTGGCCTCATTTTCACAGTACTGTCAATAGTGATCAGGGGAAACCAGCCAGCTGGAGAACAAATTGAGCCCTCCACACCCTCCCCCCCCTGGGGTGACACTGCTTTTTTAGCGCCTCCCTCCTTGGCCCAGGGATACACAGTTATGGGGAATGTGCAATACCACATGTGCTGGTCATAGGGACTAGTTGCGGAAGGGTGTGAAAAACATTGATAACTCATTTCCCTACAGCCAGAATCTAGTGCCAGACTACTCTAATAGTTAAGTGCAACCCAAGGGTGTTTAATATTAGCAGTTCTCACATCTGGTTTTGCTATTATTCAGGTCACTGGGAAACTCTTAAAAGTACTGTTGTCTGAGTAGGAATTTTATCTTTTTTTGGTCTGCAGAGGAACCTAGGGTTCACGTAGGTGAACCCCATGTGCAACCCAGCATTAGGCTCTGCTCTGTGGACAGCCTCACCGCTTCATTAAAGCACACACCATGCTTGGACCCACAGCTGCCTGTCTTGTATTCTGGTTCATGGTAGCCCCTTGAGGAGACTAGACGCTGTCTCCAAGAGCCTAGTCTTTACCATTTCTTATTTTAAGACAATAGTAATAGCTGATATTCACTAAACTCTTGCCTGTTCTAAGCACTTTTTTGACAAATTAATTTTCTTAATTCTCAAACCAACCTATGAAGTATAAACTATTATCATTTCCTTTCTTGGGTAGGGGTAAAACCACTAGAGAAATATTACATCAGATTTAAAGATGAACATTATGATCACAAGGCCAGGCATAGCCGTGTTCTCTATTCCCTGTGGGATTCCCATTGGCTCTTACAAATACTTATTAGGCACCTCTTTCAGGAAACAAGGAGACCAATAAGAAATGAAGGGTAAAAGGAAACAGATGCACCTTTGGGAGGCCCCATGCTCCACAGCCTATAGGCAAGGGACACATTGTGAAGAGCAATGCTGACAACTTAAAGGGTACTTTTTGGAGGAGGAAGAAATTTCTTGCAGCTAATGTGAGCAACAAGTTCATAGACTTCAGTGCAATTCATTTCAAACCAGAACCATGTTGTTTGGGGTGGAGATTGATAGAACTATCAGGTTGGGTATATAAAATTGCTAATCAGCCATCTGACCTATAGACATTACAATCTCATCTGATTCAGTCTACCATCAAGCAGTCCTGGAAGAAAGTTGAGCAAGGGATGGTGTCTGCAAAGTCCTGTGGACTTGTAGTGTATCCGCCCAGATAGACATGGTGCTGTGACTCTGAGGGCCATTGGGGTCATCCGTGACTCATTGGGTACATCTGTGTTTCATTGAGGCAATTCATGCAACTGAACAAATGTCTTGCTCACTTAGACTGTGGACCTGTATTGGTGTTCCTTCAGATAGAAGCAGGGTCAGTGACTCAGAGATCCCTGGGCCACTAATAATGGCAAGTTAGAGCAAATGATTAGAAGCCCAGTGCTTTATTGGGGCTTAGAGCTTAGAGCTTCCAGAAGGGGCACTAATAATAGCAAGTTATAACAAATGATTAGAAGTCCAGTGCTTTATTGGGGCTTAGAGCTTAGAGCTTCTAGCCAACCTGAACCTAAAAGGCAAGACAACTGGTTAGATGTTGGCCTGAAAAGCAACTCTCTCCCAAGCACCAGCTGCCAGAAATGAGTAAAAGTTCAGGCATGGATTCACTTCCTTGGTTAGACAGAGAGAATACAGTGCATGGACTTCACATCCAGGAAGCAACAATAATGTCAGTTGTACTAATTTTAATTAATAGGCAGTAATTATTTTCTACAAGAACTGTTTATGGCCTTTATTAATTTAATTTAATGATTAATATAGATAATCATAATATAGAATATAGAAAAATCATATTGCTAGTGAAAAGCAATTGAGAATTGTTTATATGTTGTGAAGAGCAACAGGCTGTGAATCGTTAGAAAACTCTATGAAACAGAATACCTTGTTCTAAGTGTGCCCAGCTAGTCTGATTAGGGAGAGTTTTTCCACAAAAAATAACTATCAAAACAGCAAGAAATAGATTGCCTACATTTCTCTTCATTAAGCGTCTATATCTCAAGTAGAGTGTCATTGAGTAATGATGGAGTATGTAGAATAAAGTTGCTCAACTGCCAGATTACAGGATTTCTTAACATCCAGAAAGTGTTATGAAAACAGCAGCAGCAGCATTAACAGCAGTGATTAATCTTTGAAATTAGGATCAGAGGAAAATTATTATAATAAATCTCTTTTCCCTGCTTATACAGCATTACTTACTTTGATATGCTAAGAATACTATTAAGGATAGTCGCCTTTGGTTAAATGAGCAAACTATTGGATTGAGAATGAGTAAGAGTTAAGTCTACATTTCCTTTGAATAAGCATTGTTTGTTGACAGAAAATTATTATGCCAGAGGCCGAGACAGTATGCCTAGCTGAGTGTCCTGCAAAAAATCCATGCATAATATTTTTCCTTTTCCCCATTCTTATGTTAGATGGAAATCCTAATTTCTAAGTTATTCTCATAAAATTGGAAACAGAATCTAATTCTTATGGAACATGAGGTATAACCAATTTGCCAGTCTCAAGAATTCATATTTGTATGTTCCCAGATGCTGCTGGAAATCATAATTGGAAAATAATCATTATAATCCACTAAATGCATTTTGAAATAATAGTATCATGTATTGAGTGCTTAAAGACTCTTTATAAGCACTTTGATTTTTAAAATTTCTTTACTATTACTTTCTTAGTATATATAGTTAATTAAGTTTAAGCACAAACTTTAATATACATTTTTCTAATATGAAGTGATAAATACATATAGTGATTTTATTTTTTTAATTTTTGGTAAAGTACATTTGATTTGTATCCTTGTTTGTGTTTTGGAAGCACAGGTTCTTCCCCTTCAGGTATTGGCTGTATAACAAACCTATGACCCAAGCTTCCATAGTCCTCCCCATGGTCCATGGAGGTCTTACCACTCTCTTATCACCTCTTCCCTCCCCACTAGATGCTCGCATCTATGGTCTGTTTTCAAGGTTTAGTTTTAATGTTTGTTTTTGTCTGATCCTTTGTTTGCTTTTTCTATATTCCATATAAAAGTGAAATCTGATATTTACCTTTTTTCTTCTGACTCATTTCACTTAGAGTAATCCCTTCCAGCTCCATCCACATTGCCACAAATGACATGAACTTTTTATTCACTGAGTAGTATTCCATTGTGTGTATAGACTACATCTTCTTGATCTACTCATCTGTTTTGGAGCACTTAGGTTGCTTCCATAAATTTATTATTGTACATAGTTGAGCAATTTAATATAGAATTGCATTTAATCCTTACTACACACTTGGAGGGAGATCCTGGGTTTGACCCCATTTTACAGATGAGGGAATGGTCAAGAGTTCAGGATGTTTGTCTAAGTCATCTGGACAGTAAGTGACAGAGTTGAGATTTCAGTACGGTAGTGGACATCCAGAGATTACTCTTAAAATACCAGGGGAAAATGATCTTTGTAATTAAAGCCTTTCATTTAGTCACTAATTATATAATTTTCCCACTCTTCATTTTTCATATTTTATCAGTTTGATTTTTTTTGAAATGTATTAAGCATGGAACTACCTTATTTTTATAATGTTGAAGTTTACAGATGCGATGATATTTTTCAATCTATAATACTTGAGGACCAAACAAGGAAAAATTTGCCTCTTACAAGATTATGCTTATAAGATACACTCATCTTATGGTAGAGAGAAAGGAAAGCAGGGCAAAAAATATCACACACAGCAGGATTCTACCTATGGGGTTTATATATTTATATAGAGGAAACAAATTTGAGAAGCAAACATAGCACAAAACTAGCTACATTATTTTGGGGTATTTTGAAGCCTACTTCATTCCATAGACCAGGCTCCTCCTTGTCAAGGCAGTAAAGTTGATGGAAGCAAGAAAGTGAATCATTCTCTTAGAATTCCTTTTACATTTTAAATTAGCTCAGCTTAATTAATGTTCCATAACAAGTAGAGGTACTCTTTTTCATTTTTTCAGTGTTTTAAGTGTCAGAGATTAAAAACAGACAGAATGAACTCTCAGAAAAGTCTTCAAGTTAGCTTAAGTTTCTTCACATATTGAGCTCATGTACAGTTCTGCATACTTGAGTTAATTTTAATTTGATAACGATCCTTTAAAGAGGGATACATCACCTTTATTTTCAGATGAGGAGCCCAAGACTCAGATTTTAAATGACTGTCACCAGTATCTGTTTCAAGGAAAGAATCCTTGCCTCTGTACCTCCTCCCCTGGTGACCACATTTTCCCTCCAAGAAATTGGGACTCTCTTGCCTCCAATAAGCCAGGAAGTCAGGGTGGTATGTGATAAATGTGCAGATTTTGTTTTTTTCTATTTGATATTCCTAGTCATCAAATAAGAAAGTTGAAGTGGTGTATGAAATAAACAGTTGGGAAAAGGAAAGGCTGCAATTTTGTATTCCTGCTTTTGGAGTAGAAAAAAAATGAATGTTGAGTTTTGTGGGAAGGGGAACTCAAGAGGAGACCTGGTGGTATAAGAGGACCCTGTGAGTGAATGAATGAATGAATGAATGAATGAATGAATGAATGAATCTGCAGAAGCCTTCAGCTGTGCTTGAATTGATTCTTCAAGTAGTGGAAAACAGAAAGCCCCCATGAGTGATGTGCAAGCTCCACCCCCAGCCCCAGCCTCCATCACCAAGCCTTGATTTCTCAATGTGAGGTACCAGCCCAGGAGCATCTGCTGTTTCAGGGAGCTTGTTAGATCTGCACAATCCCACACTTTAGTGCCCCTAAAGTATGCAGAATACATATGGATGTTGAGAGAAGCTACCCTGTGTGGCTGTTTGATGTTGTAAACCAGCGGAGCTGCCTTAGGTGAGCTTGCCCATGTCCCAAGGGTGACCTTGTTTCAGAAAAGGAGGCTTCCTTGGCATGGAGAGAAACCTAAGCTGTGCTTGATATTAGGCCCTTTCTGTGACTATGTCACCCCTACCTCCCACTATCAGCAGGACTTCTGTGATGTGCTCATGTCTAAGGGAGCTCTGGGCCTGAGATCCAGGAGCCCTCTGCTCATGAGTCCCAATGGAGTCTGCTGGACAAACACTTCCCCAACCCCGGGTTGAAGGGGTTTTGAGGTCAGGTCTCCTTAGGACTTCAGGGGCCATTCTTGAATATCATCTATATTCCAGGGCTATTATCTGATTACCTAGAGGTATAAGCACCAGTTCTGTGACTTCTTATGAAATACATGTATCTATGTAGACATGGAAGATTTTGCATTTGTTTTGGGAATTAATGTAAGTACTGTATTTTTAGAGAGGACAGGTGACCTCCACCTGTGAGTGTGAGCTCCTCTTAACTCCTCTCAATTCCAAATGTCTTTGTGAATTGCCTGTCAGCCTTTCCTTGTCCCCCCATCCCCCAGGGCTACCACTTTTGAGAATGCTAGTGGCTGGTGTGAAAGTTTCTATTAATTGCTTTATCATTTCATAAAGAGGCATTAAATGCTAACATAATTTTCTCTTTTCCTCTGAATTGCATATTCCTGTTATGTAAAGTGACTGTTTAAAATGCTTTCCATCCTCATCTCTCCTCCTCCCCACCTTATTTCCTGTCAGTAGAGAAACAACAAGCAAACCTCCTCCTGTGACTACAGGAAATCTTTTTGCTTCAGCCTTTGACACTTCCTTGATGACATGAAAGTGTATTCTCTGAAAGATTGCTTGAAGTTTATTTTCTATGTGAGCAAATATCCATCTTTTTTTTCCAAGTCCCTTCTTGATTTTCTTTGGCTATTTTGAGCCTATAGAAATAATCTGAAGTGCAAGAACAAACTATTTTTATATCCAGTGACTTTCTTTATATTAATTTCTAGATCTTACTATATATATATATATATATATATATATATATATATATTTTTTTTTTTTTTTTGGCTCTCTTTAGTCTGCTTACCCCAATTCATATATGTTCACACAATCTTGGGACAGAGAGGAGATTTTATCCTACCCCACTGGATTCTCCTAGGGCTACAAGTAATCAAATTAGTATCAGGGAGATTAGTAGAAGAAAGGAATAAATTTAATTATGTATAGAGAGTTTACATGGATGTGAATTCTAAGGTAAATGGAGCAAAATGGCAGTATATGCCTGGCATAAGGACTCGGGACTTTAAGAGGAAAAGAGGGACTCACATGACAAAATGACCTATGATCTACATGTGCATGTTTGTCCTGCCATTGAGATAGGTTTCTCTGAAAGAAAGGTAATCTCTGGTGATAACCCTATGACTGGGTAATACCCTAGCTTTCATTCTTCTAGGTAGTCAAGGGAATAGTAAACTTTCCTCATGAGCCTGCAGGTCCTCAGTTGAGCTTGGATCAAAATAATCCAAAACCAATGCGACATTTCTTGAGAAGATCTATTCTGAACAAGTCTTCAGAAGAACTGAGGAGGCCAGTCCATCAGAACATATGCTATGCACCATACCAGTACCATACAGACACACACAAACATATATACATGCACAAATCCCTCACAACACGTACACACCCCATGTGTACCTACACATGCCAACATGCACAAACATATACCAGAAACCTCTAACTGTATAAATCAAGGACTCTACATGTCCAACTCCTGTATGTTCAGCAAAATGATTGTCCTGAAGTAAATTCTCAGTAACTCAATAGAAAGTTGCTTTACACAAAACAGATGACTAGATGAAAAAAATGTGGTACATATACACGATGGAATATTACTCATCAATTAAAACTGACAAATTCGACAATTTTATAACAACATGGATGTACTTAGAAGAAATCATATTAGCAGAAACAAGTCATAAAGAAAAAGACAGAAACCAAATGGTTTCACTAATATACTGAAAAAATAAACAAAAGCCTTGAGGCAAAGTCAAAACAAGCTAAGCACCAAACTGAAGCACACAACTTTGAGCAGGAGGGAAAGGGGGGGGAATGGAGGGGAAGAGGGGGGGGTAAATCCCTGGGGTTACAATGTTGTGAAATTTATATGTAAATAAAAAAACTGCTTTATAGTTCAAAGGCCTTAAATACCCTATGACTGAGAGTATTTTGAAATTGAAATTGCATAATGTCTCCAAAACAGCTGGAAATTCAATGGCTTCTGTTTCTAGTAAATGCTGTTCTTTCAGGTTGGCTCCCAGGAAGCTATTTCAATATAAAGAGTAATGTGTGGGGGAAGAAGTCAACTGTGGTGCCTCCCAGCAGAGGCTCCTCTTCCTACAAGGAGTGTGGGCTCCTTGGCCAATGGCCCACATGTCTCCACAGTCAACCAGAGACCAGATGTGGCTGCTGCAGGAGAGGAATGACCCACTCCCCAGGGTCTTACAGTTGGCAGTCACCTGGTGGCCTCACCGCCAGCAGCTGAGATGTAGGGGTGGGGGGTGAAAGAATAAGTCTTTCCTTCCTGAGACTGACCTGGACTGAATATCATAGCAGTCTCAATAGTATGTCGGGGAGTAGCACAGCTAGACTTTATTTAGCAGACAAGCCAAGCCATTGTTAAATGACTCTAACAATAATGTTTGATGCAGATAGCTCTGTTTGGTGGAATATAAATTTCTGTGTGCTGTCTGTCAGCTATGTAAAACATTCATAGTGAAGAAGGCTGAAAGAGAACATAATCAAAATGATGACTGTTGTGTTTGAGTGATTCTTAGTTTATTCGCTTGCTTGATCTACTTTACCAATTGGTATTTACTGTCTTTTAAGGTATGCATACATACAGTTCCTAAGCCTCAGGCCATGCATTTGACTAGTTGACTAGTCCCCTTCTGTCAACCTTTGTCCCTGCAGTTGACCTGCACCTTAGCCTTTCCCCATTCTCCTTGGCCAGCCTTGCTTTCTGGAGGCATTTGTACTTTTCACTCCTTTAGGCTGACTCACTGGATTAGACCCTCTCTATAAATTCAGGAAAAGCAGTTCAGACAGAGTATGGAGCACTACTCTCTATCATTTCCTCTTCCACAAGCAGAATAAGCACATTCTCTCTGCAGGAGGTCATTGGCATGCATGCAGGAGAGAAGCCCGTGTGTTTTTGTCTAGCCATTTATTTTAAGAGACTCCAGTGTAAAGAGGGTGCCATATATGTGTATTTTCAAGTTCACATTACTTTTCACCCTAGGGATGGATAATGAGCAGTGGAGGCTCCCAATTAGGAGCCCATGTTCCAAGTATGCCAGTGCTAAGGGGAGAGTGGAGACCTGTAGTCATAAATGATATGAGCATTGACAAGATATATGTTCGTGCGTGTGTGTTTCCACTTCTGGGAACTCTGCCTCATGATGGAAGTGGAGATCCTGCCACAGAAATGTAACTGTGTCCAACTTGGAATGAACCTCTCTTCTCTGGAAAGCATGAACCCCAGACTCTGACAGCAAGGAGAGGGTCTCCTCCAAGCTACACAGCAGTGGCTTTTGTGCTTTTTTGTCTTCTGGGCAATGAATATATGGGGTAGAAACCCAAATGGGGCACAAAACTGGACTCTTTTAAGCCAGATGGTTTGTTGGATAAGAGGACTCATTGCCCACCCATTTCTAACCATCTGAAAAGGTTGATACTTACCTAAAGAATCCCTCACTTGGGCTTGTCATTCTCTATGTAGATATTGGAAACATTCTCAAATCCTCATTACATGTTACTTCCCAGTTACAATTTTACCTACCACTTAAATTGTGAAAACTTTAAGGTGAGACTGAAGGAGTTAAAACCACAAGGAGTCAAGGAGAATCTGGGATGCTCTTGCGTAGAAAGACTTTGTTATCCAATATTAAGTAGGCTACAGAGGAATGTATAGCTTAAAGCTCAAGAAAAAAAGCACAGCTTAAAAAAGCAATCTTACAGCATAAAGTCTGTCATTTTCAAGATAAACTACTATTTCAAAATAGTATAAGGATAATAGAGTTATCAGTACAAAAGGATTTTGATAATTCTGCCCATGATACCTAAGCATATATTGTTTTGAGTGAATTTGAAGACAGCATACCAAAGCAAGATCTTTCCAATCTGTGCTTTTAGATAGCTTGAAAATACCACTAATCTCTTCACAGCCCTTTTATATGAAAACTATTTCTAATTCTATTTGAAACTATGGCTCTGAGTAAACCTAAGCTATCTGCATAAGCTCGGGCTGCTGTAGAGTCTCCTTTCCTATTCATGGTTTACTGAAGGCCTAGGAAGCCCAGTGCAGGCTTGGCTCTTGCGAGGTGCCACAGTCTACATACTGAGCTACATTTGGTTAGGCCCCCAAGAGGATTTTGCTTTTTATTGAATCATTTTTTCCCCAGTGAGTAGCTTTTTAGCAACTAAAACATAGTTAAAAATAGATAGGCAATGACTCAAATTAGGTGGGACCAGAATGTGTGTTTCTTATTTATGAACTTTGGAATAATCACCTTTTTTTTTTTTGGCCTTTTTTTTTGGTGAGTATCTACAAATAAAATGTACTTCATTGAAGGCATGTTTTACAGAGCATCCAGTTTTATAATGGGAATTAAATAATGTCATTTCCAAAAATAGCAATTTTTGTTGTTAAAATTTTGTATTTTCCATATACCTAATAAAACATCACACTAAGCAATGCCCCCTCACTTGACCTTTTGTACATAAATAGTCCCATTGTCACATGGAGGATGGAAAATCACTGCCTCTGATCAATCCTTGATTTCCATCTGCTTTCTGAGGACTGAGCAACTTCTGTCTCCCCAGTCTCAAGACCAGCAACCATGGGTGCCCAGTATCCTTGTATCCACAATGCCATTTGCTCTAAGCATCCATATCTGCCCAAGTGAGCATGGTGAGCCTGAGATTTCTCTTCTCACATATGCCTATCACCCCATACCCCACTGATGTCAGCACAGAGGCTGCTGCCTGTTATCAGAGGATCAGAAGCTTGGGTGTGTCCCCTGAAGCTGGGGACATAAACAATCATCCCACACAGTTCTGCTTAGATTCAGCACCTTGCTGCTGACTAAGAAAAGCAGCCTGATATCACCACTAAAATCAAGGCAGGACAGGATTAATTCCAAGCAGTGTCTGCCATACCTTGGTGCCCACCCCTCTGCTCCATGGGTATGTCGATGTCACTCATGTGTGGCTCTGGTCTGGACCTGGCCATCTGTTTCCAGAAGGCACCGCCAGTATACTGTTTCCTTGTCCCCCCCTGAATGCAATCTCAGGCTACATCATGGTGTGGTGGGGCATTCAGGGTAGAGAGGAACAGAATCCTGTTAGCTCCTTCCCTGTTCAGAAGTCCTTGCCACTTCACCCAGATCTTGTACCTGTTTATTGCTGGTTCCAGGTACCAGAGAGGCCCTTGTCCCTCAATACCTTCCAGTTACACTGACTCTCTTTAATCTCCAGTGAAATGCACAACTAACACCTGAATATATATAGTGAGAAATTTCATTTCTAAACCATCGGAAATAAAACTCCTAATATCATAGGTTGCAATGTTTTACTTGGTGAACCCAAAGTAAATACAAATCACCCCTGAATTAAGATACTTTTGATTTGTTGATGCAAGAGTGTACTTATTCAGTAGGGACTGTATTTTTGAGTCGTAACCTTTATGGGCTTGTTCCTGTGGGACAAGTCACTGGAAAGGGGCTGCAGCTCCCAGCCAGTCATGCAAGGGAGGGTTAGCACCAGCCATCTCCACACCCCTACCCTTTCAGTCACACAAGGGAGGGTTAGCACCAGCCCTCTCCAGACCCTACCCCTTCAGTCACGCAAGGGAGGGTTAGCACCAGCCCTCTCCAGACGTCTCCCCCTTCAGCACAGCATTCAGTCAATCACATGAGACAGTGAACACCTTATTATAGAACAGGTGCCATGCTAGGTGGTTTTATCCAGCTGTCTGCTTGACTCAGTGCTCCAACCATGGGTAATAGTCGGCAAAACCAAGCTACTATGTTGGGTAGATTGGGTATATCACTTAAGGTATCTTCAGTCTGCAATGGGAGAGGGGGTTCACCCCACAATAAATCAGGGAAGATCTGTCTACACATGAAAAGCCAGCCTGCCATTCTGTAAGCACATGGCTGGAGGCCTGGACAAATATCTTGAATATTCAAAAAAGCCTCTGTACGTGCAACCCAGGCAGCCTTGTCTTGAATTTGCCAGGATGCCACTTTGATGGATGATGTTGTCATTTGACACCAAGTACAATTGTTGGAGTAACAATATGTTCATTCTTTCTGGACCCTGTATTAGATGCCTGGGCTTAGAGACCGATTGTGAAAATGACATTGATGGATATATCCCCTGGGATCATTTCAGTGCACTGCTATCTGTGTGCTCCATTGGCATGCTTTTTCTTTTTAAACTGAATCTACTAATACTATTTGGTGATATTATTCTAGTTTTTTTTTTCTAGAAAAATCTGTTTAAAAAACCATTCTAGACCTGTAGTACAACTTAGTACCCAAGTCAAACAGTCAGCATTATCTAAATGATACCCTAGGGACCATTTGGAAGACATTTTTATGCAAATGTTTATGATTCCTGTCTATCTTTCAAATGCTGAGGGGAAAAGAAAGCATGAAGTTCCCGCTCTTCTTTAATGGTATACAGTAGGATTCAGTGGATAGTTTTATGTGGAGCATTAAAGAGAATAATAGAATAGCTTAGAAGAATGTCATCTGGTGACAGAGTTCTTGGTGAGAAACTCTAACTAGAAGAACAAAATAATTCCTGAGATGCATGTTGGGATGTCATAGAAGGAGGTGGTAGTATAGCAAGTGAGTTCTTCATGTCTTGGTCCATCTGGAAAGAAGTATGTGGGGATCAGGGAAGGTAATCTTTAGAAACTGGAAATAAAGTAAGGCTGAGGTGGAGGATACAGAGCATGAGCCACACTAGGAGGTGCTGGAGATGGAGGGTGGAAGCCCCACACAGGTTTGCAGACGACCTGGTGGGGGTCTAGTAGAGGCCTGGTACAGAGGACTTGTCATTGGCCATGACCTGTGCATAGGTGTTTCAGGTGCTTCCCACAGCCAGCACTGAGGTCAGAAGGGCATGCCTACTCCCCTGGCCACATCCCTGAGAGAGTTAACTCTGACTTCTGGCTGCCTTAGACTTGCCTAATCATGGGGAGCATGGCCTTCCACTTCTCAGTGCCTTAGTTGTACATGTGTGTATGATAAAATATATGTAATAAGTGTATCACCTTCATCTCATTTCAGCACATAAATCAGTCCTGTGAAGTACATCTAACAAATTACTACAATCATCCTCATTTTCCTTTTCTAGAAATTTTTTCTATTCTAAAGCTGAATCCTGTGTATCCATGAAATAATCTCTCACTATTCCTCCCCTTCCCCAGGATGGCCCTGCACTTTCTATTCTACTTTCTGTCCCTGTGAGTTGACATTTTTAGGTATTTCATGTAATTGGAATCATACAGAGATTGCTCTTCCATTTGCAGAGTCTTCCTTCACTTAACGTCATGTCTTGGAGGTCTGGCCACATGAAGCATATGGCAGTTTCCTTCCTTTTCCAGACCAAATAATATTCCACATGTTCATATCCATTCATGGTCACATGTGGGTCATCTGTCTTCTGGGACTTGAGTAGTGCACAGGTAAAGGTGTATACGCAGCATGCAGGCACCAATGTGAGTCCTGGCTTTCATTTCCATCTAGACTTGAAGATTGCTGGCTCAAAAGGGAATTCTGTGCTTATCTTTGCACCTTTGTTCTTAAATGCCAAAGGTGATTCTTGATAGTTCCTCCTCAACAGGGTTCATGTGAGGACTAAGTGTTAGTGTTGATGAAGTTCCAGTCAATAGTTAGTACTTACGAACTTAAGGCCTAGGGGAGCGAGATATAGCAAGCAGTAAGTAAGAACTGCTTGCCATACATCCAGGACACCCAGTGAGGACCTGGTGACTCACTTGCACCATCAAGCTGACATGTAGACATTGGGAGAACAAGGCTGTGCTGTCTAGACTGCTCAGTGCCGAGGGCCCCATCCTTCTCCATCTCTGGATCTGGTGTCATGCAGGAGGCACACCGTCAGGGGTCCTTTTCTGCACACGCCAGACTTAAAACCCAATGGTTACTGTGTGCTGCTCCCTAAACGTGGGTGAAATCAAATAGAATTATATGTTTCTCACATGCGAATTGCATTGAAAGACTTGCTTCAGTCTGTGCAGCCTGTAGGTGTCGCCCCAGACATCACAGGTGCTAGTATGACCCTCTTGGTGAAAGGGCCTTCCAGAGGGCAAGTGTCTCCCAATCATTCAGCAGTCACTGACCATTGATAATTCAGCCACCATTCTGCTAATTATGTTCTCAGTGCCATCAGTGAGTGCTCCTTTGATACGTAACTCAAGCCTGAAATTTCCTGTTTCAAAAGTATTAGGGAAGCCTCACTGGGCATTTTCATGAGGCGGTTAATACCCTGTACTGCTCACTTGCACTGGGGCAAGATCATCTTGCAGTAACACAGAACCCACTTTCAGCTCCTTTAGACAATCTGCTTCTCTAAATTAGTTAGAATTAGTTAATGCTTCTGTTTAAATTCTTGCATCAAATAATACCATACAAAGAATTCTCTGACATGTGAGCTGTGACTCAGTGAACATAGCCTACCAAAGACTCAGGTAAAAGGGCAAATTAGAGGGTTTTTTTTTAGCACTTATCTTATTTTGAGGATGTGAAGTAAAGATAAATTTGTGAAATGCATTGTTTTCATATCATTTGGTGTATGATACAAATTCTGGTGTATTCTAGCACCAGAAAATGGTCCCACTGCTTTTATTTAGTGATAGGCAAAAGGTTTGTTGAAGTTTATTGATACTTTGTTGAAAAAAGAAAAACCTGCCCATTTTGGGAGAGAGAAATTGATTATAGAGCAGATAGAAGCTGTTATTGCTCCCTCACCTCTAACACCAAGCAAATTACCTACATTCTTTTCCTCCCTCCATTGATAGGTCAAATTCCTTGCTTGCTAATGAGAAAATTGCGTATATAGGAGAAAGACCCAGTATTATATGTTGAAGCTGATTTACTTTTTCTTTTAGAGAAAAGAAAGGTGTTACATGTACCCAGACTAGTTTCTCTTGATCCTCATAGGTCTGAGTCTTCTGCCAATAGAAAGGAAGGGTATGTGAACACATGAGTTGTCTATCTCACCCACCTTCTAAATATCATAAAAACTACAAAGAAATGGCCATTTATTCATTCAAGAAATATTTGTGAGCAATGCCCACATCCTTTTGGGGAGACCCAATTGAGCAAGGATGCTTTGGGCACAGGGTTGTGTCTGTAGGCCTCCTCTTTCCCCCCTCTGTGAAAGCAGTAAGGGTGGTAGCGCCCCCTCTCGATTGATCCACTCAAAGCAGTATCACATTTGCAAAGCCGCAGTAGAAGCCCTCCATTTGCTGCTGCCTGGAAGTCTGTTAGCCGAAGAACAAAAGTGTTCTCATTCTGCCATGCCACAGGAACTCTTTTAGTGTGTGTGGTATTGAAGGCAGGATGTGAGAACTGAAGGAGCTCCTTTAAATGGCCCTGTTTCATTAAGAGGTGAAAGGGCTCCCCAGGCTTTTGGACACAAGCAGGAAGTCGTCAGGCAGAGGGGGCATGGGAAGGTGGAGATGGAGGGTTGTATCCACTGGGGGGGGGGGAACGGGGTGCAGAAGGCAGAGCAGTGAGGTTTAGGGACTCCAGCCGAGGCTTTGCGGTTGCTCCTCCACTACTTCACCTTTATATAAGGCAGTTCGGAAAGGAGTTGACCTTGAGGGACTTTTTCTGAACAAGCATCTTGGCCCATCATAATTCATGAGGATCGCTTTTTAAATGTGGTGGAGCTTGTATCACTGGGGGATTAATTAGCTGAGGAATTGACATGACAATAAGACAGTAAAGCACAGGGACAGTGACCCACAGCTGGAAGCTGGGCCTAGTGTGCTCAGAGATGCTTGGTGAAAAGGGAAATGGGAGGTACAGGAGATCTGTGCCCCATTTCCAGCAAGGGGAGCACTGTGTGAGCCAACTGTTTCTGAGACAGACCATCCAGAGTAGAAATCAAGAGAACTGGCAGAGAAGGGCAGACAGCAGATTAGATACTGGAGGAGGAGGCATTCCAGAGAGAGGGGGCAAGAGAAGAGCCCCCACTTTGAAGCTAGACTCGTACATGATGTATCACTTGGTAATGACCTGGGATTGTCAGGCTCATATATATATCCCAAGTTCCTCTCTCAAAGGATATGGACTCCAGTCTGTGTTAATCCACAGGTTATCTGTTTGTAGATTAGCATGAAGTTAGTACCAGTTTTGAAATGTTCACACAGATTTATATATTTAATCATAAATGGCATGCAAAAGTCAGCCCATTTCTCAGAGTCATGCCAAATAGCTTGTCTCTCTATTTCTGTTATGAGAAACATTGGATAATAAGTTTTTCCTCAAAAGCAAGATTATTAAAGTAAAATGTGTATGTGTTTAAACTATCCATGTGTGTGTGTAACTTAGAGAGGTATATTTTTGTATTTAATTATTCGGTTTCCCAAAAATTTTGTCTGCTCCTTTATCATCTAAAAAGAAAAAGTGTCTATCTACGTGGAATACCTGGATCTGGTGGTCCTGGATAGTGCAGTCTGGTACCTCCACACCCTGTGTGCCACCTTGCAGTGAGCAGTGATTAGCACAAGTGGGCAGGATTTTGTGGTATCTTTGGGCCACATGTGAGAGTTTCATTCATGTGGAGAAAGACTCATTGACTGCAGTAGGTTCTCATTTGACTGTTGATTTGACATTGTCTCCCTGCATGTAGAACCTGGGTAGAATATTGAATTCATAGTGGAAAACTGAGTTGACTATAGTCTGTGGCAGTGTTTCCAGAGATGATGCTAACCAGACACCACATCCTGATGAGGAAGTTATTATTTGGAACTTAGGATTTTATAACTGGAGAGGAACTGACAGGTCTAGATGAAAAGTCATCTCATCACCAGGATGGAGTTATCTAAAATAACAAAGGCAAGACTCGAATGGATCCTATACTGGGAATCTCAGGAACCTAACTCTAGTTACAGTGAGTGTGGAATGGTAAATTGTAGCCCATCTCATCTACCATAACAAGGATATAATCTTTGTCCCAATACATGGAGATGCGCAAAATCTGTTAAAGTGACACTATTTAGTGAATTTCTCTCTGTTTCGCCTTGGTTTATCTTTTTCATACTTAATATTTTTATTCTCACACTTTGATAGAATAGTCAAGACTCCTGCAGTGTGTCTCCATAACTTAATGTAGAGCTGGTCTCCTACAGCTGGGGAGATGCTACCCTACTTTACTACAAGCCAAGTGTTTTGCTTAGTGTTTACATACATTTGCTTATTTACAATCGACAGAGCAACTCTTTAAAGAAAAACCTGCTACTGTTTCTTTTTTTAAAGAAGAGGAGAAAATTGAGGCTTACTTAAAAGTAAGTTGCTGGGCAGTAATCATAGAAGGCTTAGTTAGAAAGCTTCTGGTACTTTGATCTTAAGACAGGATTGTGGTTGCTAGGAGAGGAACCAGAATTAAAATGTCTAGAGAAAGCTGGGTAGCATGAAAATATGGCCATTTTAATTTTGAATACAACCCTCGACTATGATTTTGGGGGAATACCCAATTTTCTTTATATATATATACATTTTATATATTTCAAAATGGTATTAAGTCCATCATCTGCATTGAATAACTCCTTCATGTCTCTGTGAATTGAGAATCTAAAAAATAGAAAAACTACAAACTTATTTGAAGTAAACTATAAACTATAAAAAAATAGGTCAAAGTCATAACTTACTGCCTTTCATTTCTTTAGGTTCACATAATCACACTGTTTCCTTACAAAATGTAAATCGCTGTCATCGTTAGCATTTCCCCTGCACAGAAATCCTGACTATATTGTTTATTTATTGCGCATGCTAGGTGTTGAACTCTGGCATATGGTAGATGAAATAGCATAGCCTCCCCACACAACCTGCTAAGGATCCTCTGAAGACAGGCTGCCTATCTGATTGGGAACTTGGGAGACACCATGGTTAAGCAAACACTGGGGGAAGGCTGCCAGAAACAGGCAGCCACCATTCAAGGTCTATGCACAGAGCAGCAAACAAGACACAAAGGAAGTTAAATAAGACCAGGCAGAGCCCCCTGAGTGACAAGTTGTAGGCTAAGAATCCAGGTCAGATGCTAAACTCCAGGTTTTTTCCAAATCACCTACAAAAGGAACCCTGCTCTACAGCCTGGAACAGACCTCACTGTGCCTCTGTGTTGCTGGCATCTTTGCTTGAGCACAGGGCATGGCTACACTCATTGGTATGGAATTTTCCTATGGGAAACTTTCTCCTCATAGTAAATATCACAGACTGACCTGGTGTTCTCTTGAAGCGGGTGATTTCAGGGTTCAAGAGGAGCATGAACATTCTGCTGCACGTTGGTTAGAGTAGAATGAGTGGGATACAAATTACAAATAAGGAAACTTGAAACTCCCATCAGAATGGAACCTTGAATAGAGTTATTTATGGTAACTTCTCCCAGGTCAGGCCTGTTTTCCCAGGAAGGAAAGAAAGGACTGTATTTTATGCCCACAGCCCCTCCTCCCGACCTTCTCTTCCATCCATCTTTGAGTCCAGAAAACTGTTGAAACGCACCCTGTGTAACAGCAGCTCCCTCTAAGCTGCGTTAGCCTGGATTGTGCCATGTTGGCTGGGTCTGATGGCCAATCCTGTGCAGCCATGTTTGGGTTTTAGAGGAAAAAAATAAAAAGAACATGTCAGTTTAGGTCAGATTTGATGCAGGTCAGATTTGAACCTGACCAGTGGCATTTAGTCAGTAGAGGTCACCTGCCCAGCTCCTGCACAAGATGCTGCAGGGAAGGTTGGGAACATTACTGGGGTTTTAGGTTTGAATCCTGAGTTGGTTGTGAAAATGATGCAAACAGATCCAAGCTCCCATTGACACCAACTAGGTATAAGCAGCACCTGCACCTATCATCTCTTGGGAACAGCTCATTTAGAAAATGAGCCCATCAAGTTTGAAGGGCAGGTTCCTTGGAGGGGTTTTATAAGCTGAGGCTTCAGAGAGGCTGAATACTCAGTTTGATGGAGAAAAAGGTGGTTAGAGAAAAACTGCTTGGGAGGGTTGTTGGAGAGGTGCTGTCTGGAGAGAAACTGCCTAGGAGACAAGCTGCCTGGGAGGGCTTGAAGCCAACCTGAGAGGAGAGGCTTGACCCAGTTCACTCCGCTTGAGAGAGACTGACTAGGAAAGCATGAGTAGTTGAGAAGGTTTGATTTAGCTTGGAAGCTTCAGGAGGAGATGACCTCAGCTTCAGAAAAGTCTCCTGCAAAATGGCCACAGCAGCACCACCTGTGACAGTGATATCGGGTCGAAGCACGAGGCAAAAGCCTCCAAATTGCAAACCCCAAGGTCCGTTTCACCTGCGCCTGGCAGTTGCACCTGCGCCTAGCAGTTGCCAGTCCAAATACCAATTAACCACAGGTGATTTTTATTAACAAGGGAGCTGAACAGGGAGAACAAAACGTCGTGAAAGCCGCACGTGGCAGTTATCTTACCCCAGTCACCATTCTCAGACCCAAAGGTCCCCAAGGCACAGTCCATTGACGGTTCCTTTGCCCCTCTGAACCTCAGAGGA
>PVHY01001539.1:141073-154444 GCA_004024945.1 Uropsilus gracilis | reverse complement strand
AAGTATTCTGAGTCTTACATGTTTCTTTTGTAATTATTAGGATAATTAGAAATCACTTTGTTAGAAATAAATTAGTCTGCACTGCACTGATAGTCTTACATTGGGTTGGTATTTTGGTTGAGAAGGCTGGGGATGGTGGTAAGAACCCACGAGTGGAAAGTTTAAACTGTGTTTTAAAGTTTTTCTTTTCTGCAGTTTCTGGAGCTGAAAGCAGAGAGGGTTGGCTGGCTTTTGCATATCAATGGTAAAGGTGATCAGTGAAAATGCTAATGAAGAGTGTGTAGCCTGCTTTGGAGAGAGAAGCAAGCAGATAGGTGTATCCAGCTAAGTAAAGTCAGAAAGTCTCTTTTTACCCTGTTTCAGTAGGAGTCTTGATTGCTACTAATATACTGAAAGAATAATTCATTAGTCACTCTTTTTAACTGGCTAGTTGACTAGTTAGAATATTCCTGTTCTTATGGCTTCCACTGATTTATATAGAATAGTATGAAGAGAAAGAGTTGTTACTCAGGAGACAGAGACATTCAAATAGATTAAGCCCTTAATGAGATGCTTGAGATAGTTGGGAAGGGCATTGCTGCTATTTGACTTTAGCAGTCAGTTAAACTTGAAAAAATTTTGCTCTTTGGTTTCCTCTCAGGTTTCTAGGTTAGGAGAAACTGTGGCTAAACTTCCTACATATATAGACTTTTTTTAATATTTGGTCAACTCTGAGTTAGGAGAAACTGTGGCTAAACTTCCTACATATATAGACTTTTTTTATATTTGGTCAACTAAAGTCATGCACAGAGTTCCATCTCACTCGTTTCTCACTTTAATCAAAGGACACAGACATTGTAGTATGAAAATAGGATGAATGGGAAACAAAGGAGATAAAGCGTAAAGGAAAATACAGATCAGAAGTACTGGGAAGCAAGCAATGAAGCAGACAAACAATGAAAATCCCTGAAAAGTTTTTCTTCACAAGTGAAAAATGAATAAACTAAACACAGAACAAATCAAGATCTCCAAGAACTGGGAATCAAATAGTTAAAATAGTTAATTCCAGAACCTCAGAGCTGTGGGAGGCAAAGGGTTAGGCAACTATTGCTGACACTCAGCAGGGCAGTAAGATACCTGATTGATTGACTCTAAAGCAATATCATTTGACAAAAATCATGTTGAGGGCCAGGTGTGGACCACTCCTATTTGTTTTGAGCAGCTTGGTAATGAGTGAAGAATCAAGAGCCAGAGCAGATTTTCCTTTTGTGATGCAAAATTCACTCCACCTTATTAGCATACTAAAATCCCCATTTAAGAAGGAATTGCATCAGGATTTTTTGAACAGCTGATAAAAGAGGAAGCAGGAACTGCCTCCAAGCATTTTCAGATGACCAGTACCACCAAACACCATTTAACACCTAGTCTCAAAGAATTCTTTATCTCTCTTTTGCCCTTCCTTCTTTTAAAACCCCCTTTAAGGGTTTCCTCTGGGAGGTCATTTATGGGAGCTTAAGCTCTTTTGTCTCCATTATATCTACAGGTAAGAGATTCCATTTTCTTCAATAAAACTTGTATCTGGTTTACTGGTTGATAGATCCAAGTGAGAGCCCCTTGAGGATGGTAACAAGATTAAATTCAGTTTCAAGCATATCGTGCCTTTGTTCTTGAGAATGGGTAGGAAAGTTCTTGAAATCAGTATAATAATCATGATGTAGTCATGTTTACTTACTGTTGTTTGAATTATTATTGTTTTACAGAACAAAAAAAATCTTGAATGAATATAATTTTCTAAATGATTGACTGATTTTGCAATATAAAGAGATACTCTGTCAATTTGACCAAATTTTAAGGAAAATAATGATTCTTTACAATTAATTGTTACTAGAAAAATAAACAGGAGTCAATATAATGTCTATTTTTTAAAAGTCCTTGGTAAATGCAATTAAATGTTTCCTTCCCCCTGTAATAACTGATTTGGTTTGACAAACCAAATGTGGATTCGCCAGTAGGATTTTCAATGTGATCTAATAATACTAATAATACTTGTATTGTACTTAGAAAGTACAATAATATTGATGGTATGATTGCAGATCCCCTTACTTTTGCTCAAGAGTCTGCCAGGCAGTGGTTCATAGTTCTCTTTATGCAAGTAGGTGTCTGCCTACACACTTTGATTTGAAGGATTTTTCAAGTGTCTACCAATTCAATTGTAGATTTTCCATTTCTCCTCAAGGTGCTACTTCACTACTTTAGGAGTTTGATGAAAAAGAACTGATGATTTAGAAGGCATAAGAGAGTCTTTTATACATAAGATATGGCAGTCAAGATATTAAACCAAAATCCTAAAGCCAAAATCTATGTTTTTGAGAAAGATAAAAGAGAGATGAGTGAATAAAAATATTTATTATTAAGACAGGCTTTCACCTAAACTCCCATGTATAGATGACGGAGTTCATTTGAAAGACTTTAGAATTTGAAATAGCTGTTATGATTATCATGTGTGATCTTTGTAGACATTCTGGGTGACAAAACCGAACAAATAAAATATATCAATGTTTTGGGCAACAAATTATATGAGGTACTTTTTACCTCGTGTAATTTTTTGAGCTGTGTGTGTGCTTTGAGCAGTGTGTATGGGCAAAGAGTCATAGTTGGAATGTAAAGCATGTCATCATGGTCTCTCCACTTATGAAGTGTGTTATAATGTCTAGTTCTAAGTGGAAGAAAATAAATATATCATTATTATAGTTTTGAATGTGTTTCAACAATTAATAGGATTTGAAAATTAAATGGTAGAATAGATTTTTTTTAAAAAGTCTCTGTCTTCATTTAACCCCTACAATTTAAGCATAATTTAAGGGTAATTTTAAACAGTCTTGGTCCATTTTTAAAATTAGTTCATCCTTTTCTAATTATTATATCAGTTAAAGTTCTTATTAAAGTCTTCCTGCTTCTTATCTCTGAAAGACAATGTCATAATGAAGGTTAAAGGATATTTAGAGGAATAAGGAGATAGCAATTTATAATTTATTCTGTAAAGAACTGATATTTTATTATGATAAAACAATTTTGGGGAAGAATGAGAACTCATATTTAGAAATGCACACATGTTAGTAAGTACAGTCCTAAAAATTGTAAATGAATACAATTATAAGTTGTATATTCCCAAATTCTTCAGTCTTGGAGGAGAGATACTCAACCAAAATCCTAAAGATTCCATCCTGTGTGGTTGCCAGAAGTCCAACTCTAAGTGTTGAATTTGTTAACAATTCAATATCATTGAAATGTGTTCTATAGTCAATGTAATATTACAGTCACTGTTCATCAGATAGCAGTTATAAAATAGTTATCATTGTCATCACACCCTCAAATTGTCAGATATTCCTGATGGCTAAGTTGGCCAAGATAACATTTCAATATTCTGTATGTTTGAAAGTAAGAACATCAGTATGAATGACACAATCCTCTCTTCCTTGTGAACAGACAACTGCTGGAGGGCCCTCCAGAATGGCCCACAGAATGCAATTCCCTGAGTCTTGCCAAGAAGTCTATGTTCCTCCCACCTTTTAAGGCCAGCTGAATTGTATGCTTATATTATTGTAATGTGCTTTTCCTTCCCACCCCTTACCAATAAATTCATACTGTGATGTGTGTGTTTAACTTAAGCCATAAGTGAAACCTTTATGCTAGAGTGGAAGTTAGCACTTTAATGATGCAAACCTGACATGACACTACCTCATAAAATCTTTATATGAAAATAAATGAGATAATGCATGTAGATGATAGTAGGTAGCTTGTTTTGACTATTATAGCTGTTAGTGGTCATATGTTTTGATATTTACCACCAGGATATCATGATTGCAATCATCTCTGGTGGAAACTTTGTTCCTTTGAACAGGTTCCTGGAAATTTGTCTTGTATGTTAAGAGGGTTAATATAGAGTGGATTAATGTGTTGAAATATGAACAGATTTCTGAAATACAGCCTTTAAAGGGGAAATCATAGCAGGTGCATTTAATAGTGCTGTTTTGAGTAATGAAACAGAATCAAAATAAATTCATTGCTCCTACTTTATCAGTTAGGTTAGTATTAACTAGATTTATGGAGCTAATTTCTCTGTGCTGAATCATTGTACTAAATGTCCACAGGTTTGCATTTTATAATTTTGATCCTTAAATAAATTGCTCAGGTTCTGACTGATAGATATAGTATGCCTTGATTAAAATAAATGATTCCTAGTTGTAAGTTTTGTTCGATAACAGATCATTTTTACATAACAAGGGAAACCAAGGGGATTGCAAATCAGACTTTCTAAAGATACAGAATTGAAAGACAACTGATAATAAGTCAGTGCTAATGTTTTGGAAGAGAACTTTAGCAACTGTTGCATATAATTTCAGCTATCACATTAGTGTTCTATCAAGTACCTTTAAGGTTTCATTGTTTTCCAAATTTAACAGGATTGAATAGATCTCTATTTCTATAGTGTTTTTGATAAAAGTCATAGAGAAATTCAAATTTTAGTTATCTTAAAAATGTTAATAATAGTCCTGTACCAGTTGTTAACAAAGGACGTAAGGTTTACTTTTAAAGTTTTTGTTAAAAAATAATAGCTTAGAATACTAAAAAATATTACCAACTATTTTTGGCTTACTACAACTTTTAACGTTCTATGAGTGTGTTATAAATATTTACTCCAAATTTGTATATATGCATGTGAGTTTAAAATATTGAAGAATAAATTTAGCATTCTCTCTCTCTCTCTCTCTCTCTCTCTCTCTCTCTCTCTCTCTCTGCTATCTTTGTGGCTTTATAACAATTTAACCTTACCTACTTCTTAGCAGAATTCATCATATTTTCTGGCACTTCAACAATATTTTTAAAGCAAAAGGACAATTTAAGTAAACACTTAACATAAGACAAAAGTATCATTTCCCTGGTAAGAACAAATCATTTAAATATCAGTTTCTAGATCATCAAATGCCAGGTGCTTTGTGAGAACTGAAAAAAACAGCTATCTTATCTGTGCCTTCTAGGAGAAATATTTGATCTCAGATATAGAAGTGAGAAGATACCCAGTGTTTCCAAAAAAATTTAAGTTTGAGATCACTCCCTTACAGATTTAACCAGCAAAAGCATTATGGTTATTGCCAGGGTAAAACAAGTTTATAGGAAAGTAATAAAGGCAAACAACAAAGAGCAGAGGCTGTTAATCTAAAAGAAATATGTTTCCAGTACTAGGAGTTTAAGCAATGTGACTTTTGAAATACTTTTTTACTTCAAGATTCTCAAGATGAACATTTTCAAACTGACTTGCACGGTAACTTTGATATATGAATCTTTGAATTATTGCTTTGTAGAATTTTTAAAAAATGGAAACTGAAAACATGTTTGTTGAATTCTACATCTAAGTTATATTTTCAGATTAAAGCTACAATGATGTATTTTATATAACTTTTAAATATATATGTAACTAAATTAATAAATACTTTAAGTAAACATTTGATAGTAACAATGTTTATATCTATTCATGCCCCAAAAAGATGCTTAAGTTTTTATTTTCATTGGGAAGGTGGGAGCTGGGCCTATATGTATGAGTGTTTAAATTAGCACTTCTGTTAACAGAGTCTGATACATGAATTCAAAAACAAGGGAAGGTTAGCATTAGAATATTTCATTGGTTTATTATGATAATACAATAACAGAAATATGGAAGTCACTTTTACTTTTACTTTTCTATTCCACTACTTGCATTTATATCATCATTATTAAACCTCATCAAACTGAATTTAAATAAACAGTTCTTAATATATAACTTGAAGACCATAGTATCTATTTGATACAATGATGCATGACTAGCAGTTGTGCCAATAGCTCTTAGCAATTAATATTTTACTCTTCCCCAAATGTTTCATTTTAACAATATTTTTACTTTGAATCAGAATTAAAGCAAGGGTAGTCTACATGATCATTTACGTTTCCTTCTTACTTAATAATTTACCGTTATTACAGAAATTTATAATTCTTATGGAGCAGTGGAATGTAAATAACTGTCTTTAAAATAAAGATAAACAAAATAAATACTTTCTCCTCTTTATATTTAATTTCAATTCATGTTTGCTCCACTGCCTCCAAACTCCTTGGGGTTGTTCCAAGGTTGTAGGAAACTTGCAAATGAGTACACAATATAATTATATTGTAACTAACAACTGCCCTCTTACTGCCTGAAAAGCAGAGAATGCATCAAAAAATATGCATGTGAGAATCCAACTTATCATCATTCACATATCCAGAAACATGAAGTTCTCACACACATGGTATGATCATGTACATGACAACTGTGCCAGGGCTACCAAACAAACAAGCAAACAAACAAATAAGAAAAGGTGTAGAATTCACATTCTTTTTAAGGAGGGGGTCTTCTTCATTCCTCATTCCCAGACCTCTACCCCCACCTTTTGGTCTTAAGTCTTAAATTTCTAATTTGACGGATCTGAGAAAGGTAGTTGAAAGTATACTAGCACACAAGTTGCTTTACATTGTCAAGAATGTGGAGACAATACTGAGGAAGAGAAGAGAGAAGGAAAGGCATCAAAGAGAAGGTGGAGTAGAGAGCATACACTTGACTCCAAGAGTGAAAGGAAGAGAACAAAACAGAAGAAACTTGAGCAGCTAAGGTACATGGAAATTGAGTGAAGAGAAATAGGTAAAGTTTTGTGTTGCATTTTTGTCCGATACTCCCTCTTGTTTCTTGTTAGGAAGTTTCAGTGAAGATGACCTACTTAAAATAGAAATATTGTCCGATTTATAATTGTCATTATTTTAGGGAAGTGTTATGGATCCTAAAGGAAGACCATATGGCTCATGTATTTTCAAACTATGTCAGAAACAGTATTTATAAAATTTCAGATAATAAAAAAAAAACAGGTAAATTAGAAACTTGCTGTTTCATTGGAAAAAAGTACACATTAGATGAAAAAAGCTCATTAGTGAAAGGAATCTGTGTTCTGCATAATGGATGTATCTGGTGACCAGTCGCAATAAAAAAATATGACAGGAAGATTTGTGGTACAATCTATAGACCTCAACACCATAATTGGACCTGAAACCACAATTAATTTTCCTTAGCTACCCATTCTGTATTCTCTGCACTTTTGGTCAGCAGTTCTACTGGCCCAGGGGTTAACCAAAATCTTCATCTGTGAGAAGTTGGTGCCCTCAGCTTTGTTGTCTAATGCAGTTATGACTATTAGAGTTGGGCACTTATTGTTACTACCAGGTATGGAAGCACAAGAAACAGTTCATTGAACTGTTGGATTTTCAAATGTACTCAACCTGGTCCTATTACATGGTAGTTGCCCTATCTCAGAAAAGTTAGTCAATTACTCCTTCCAGAATAATAAGTTCTCTCCCCGCTTGCTAGTCTTTTGGAATAAGGAATCTAAAATGATCAAGTAAGTTCTCACTCTACATGTGACCCCAGAAGATATTCTTGTGTAGGAACAGTTTTACTTATCTTTGTACATTCTGAAATATCTAGTAGAGTGCTCAGCATATGGTTATACTCAAGAAAAAGGATTTCAAATGAATTAAATTGAATATTCAGGAATGCATCAAGATTACATAAAACTCTGTTCAAAGCACAGTGAATCCCTATTTCAATAATTTTAATAACATTTTATCATAGCATATAGATATCAAATATTGCAAAATAATTTTAAACATAAGATCACTGAAGAGAAAAATTGCATCTACTGCTTTAGAATACTTAGAAGCTAATGTGGCTTACAAAGTTCATATTAGTATTAAATTTATTTATTCCAATTTAAAAATGCCAGTAACATTTGCCCACAAATGTTGACAGTGAAGAATTAGAAGTTTGCAAAAATTGCTTACCAATTTATATTCATTAGTACTTTCATCCAAATATTAACATTTTAGTAATATTGTACATTTAGGAAGCCACTGTTTATTAGAATCAGTGGTTCTAAGTTCTGACTCTAACCTTCAATAACCACAATGCAATTGTCAAGTAGTTTAGCTAGACAGAACTTCAAATTTCTTACTGGTAAAATTGGAGATTAATTTCTAGTGCTGTGTTTAGAGTTTATTTTTGTAACTTGGGAAAATACTTTGTAATGTGATTTCTTAGATACCAGGTTCTCATTATCATGAACTAATTTGAAAGGAAGGTGAATCCCAATCAAAACACTGTTTAAACTTATGTCTTAAAACAATGTCATAATCAAGCTCAATTTCACATAAAAAACTGGAAAATTATAGTTTTAAGAACATTTTAAATTAATTTAAACTATTAATTCTTTTTCTCTAGTTGTTAATTTTTTTTATTGAGGCAATATTGGTTCATAACACTGTATATGATTCAGGTATAAGTTCATACCACTTCACAAGAATGTTACTACACTTGTGGTAGTGTGGTAGGTGTGGTAACATACACAGTCTTCAGTCATAGTCCATGGACCCCTACCTCCCTTCCTGTAACTTTCCGTATTAAAAGGGAATATACTTTACAGTAATATTTTAACTAAAAATAAGTCATATTTTCTCTTTACATCCTTGATTAACCTATTTCAAAATTATTGAAGCTTCATTTATTTTAAATTTTCAGCTCCATTTTTAAAATTATCATCTGTGAATTGAAAATAGCCAAAATACTAACCAAAATATTTTCAAAATGTTTATCTCAATTTTAAACTAATTTTCCCTTTTACTATATTGATTTGCTATTGAGAATCAGTAACTCTCAGTGCTATACAGTACTCATAAATTATTTCCTGGCAGGCTTTGGTAGCACATATGCTTCTTCTAAGAATAACTAAGAAGAAATCTGTTGATGAGTATATTTTATACTCTTGCATTCAAGTCCTTCAGGAACATTCAATATCTGAGCCACATAAATAGAACTACTCTGATTCCAAAGTACTCATACTCATTTCTCCTGTCTGTCATTCTAAATCTATAGAACATAAGCATATTTATGCTTAAAAGGAAGTAATAATTCCTGCTTTCCATTGTGCTATAATTTAAAATAAAAGAATAAGTACTTTTCAAATATCCATAGAGAACCAAAAACTTAGCAATAAGAACTTAAGGATAAAACTACTAAATTTCTCTAGTCACATAAAAGGAAATAAATAAAAAATTCACTCTCTTAAATTGAAAGTCAACTACCATAATCTTCATCTTGAATATCATTTCTATTTGTGTTCATAAAAATAATTAGAATGATAAAATTAAAAAGAAAATACTTTATGCATTCATTAAAACCATTTGAAGAACAAATATCAGTACTTCTTTATGTGAATTAAGGTTTTTTTTTTTCAACCTGTGTCACTAAATAGCATTTTCATAATTAAAAGAGATAGCAACATCTTATTGATGAGGGTTTATTTCTTGCCATAAAAATCCAGGCATTAATTTTTTTTACAGCATTCTAACACATTTTTTCCTTTGTTTTCTAAATATGTTAGAACTTCAGAGAAAAAGATATTTCTCAGCATACCTTCTAGAGTCTCCATTTATATTGGTGAAATTGAGTTTTCCTAGCTTTTTCCAACCATAGGGATAGCTATAAAAGCACTGGTTTATAGACTTAGTGTTTCTAGTTGCTGGTTAAAATCATACAGTGTTATTCCTTTCTAACTATATCATGGCATACTTATTTAAATCTAGAATCATTACTGTTGTCACTCATCTTCTAGGACACCAATCTGAAGCACGTCCTAGAGCAGATTAAAAGCACTGCTCAGAGACTCCACAGCCAGTCCTTCCATCATCACTACTGCTACAGTGGGACTGGAAGTCTGTTGCAAATGTTGCCAGTATATATCTTGAATTGCTCATAAAAACTTAGTGAAGTGAGTGGGAGAACACCCTTATCTTGACAGGAACAACTAAGATTCCTACAAAAAATTTTAAAGTGAATGTTAGAGTAGTAGAGAAGTAATGTTTCATCTGCTGTAACATGCAAATACAGATCTGACAGCTCTGGTCTCAAAAATTCCACTTGGTCCCTTTCAGCTGAATCATTTTATTAAGAGGTAAGATGAACAATTCTAATTTTAGTTTTGTTTCATTTTGTTTTTGCAACTGGAGTTATATAAATTGAAATTTAAGGTCATTTCAAATCTTATCTAAATTCCTTAGATGTTTTCAATATGAAAACTGTTTCAAAATTTTCCATGTATAGCTGGCTCTGGCACATTCATTCTGAGTTAAATTGTGAAGTCCTGAGAGGGATACTTCTCTAATTGCATTTTGCTGTCTCCTCTCCAATCCTTATCCTTACACCAATGAGAATAATATATTAAAAGAAAATGACAAAATCACTGAAGTGAGAAAATTGTATTTAGAAATTTCCCCAAATATTAACTTGATTTAGAAGTCCTTGACACAAGTATGAAATACTTTGCTTTTGTTTGGTCTAGTCTAAAATAGTAACTAAAAAACTATTAGTTTTTCAGTGCCATCAATGCTAACTAAAATGTCTTCTCCTTATTGTCCTCTAACATTTGATCCATCTGTAAATTTTAAAGCATCTATTATATTATTTTTAACAACCTCAAATCCATTCATTTCTTTCCCTCTCAAATTAGCCCAATTCTCCAGTATGCTATAGAGGGATTATTAGAATTACTTTTTCAACTAAAAGTATTTAAGTATAATGCCAATTCATACAAAGATTTACTATAAACATAACAAAATGAGTAACAACAACCCAAGTCAAGCTTTTTAGAAAATCCCCTCAAAAGCACTTATCCCATTGACAGTCATTTTGGATGGTCCTTGTTTTGGTACTATTACAAATAACGATGCTTTAGCCATTCTATCAAGTCTTATATGCACATATAACCTTCGTGTGCATGTATATAAGTATATATATATGTACATATATACAAATACACACACATATATACTTAGAAACGGGGTCAAGAGGTATAATTGTCTACCTAGGAACTCCAAAATATGAACAGTTTTCCAAAGTGGCAGAACTGTTGTACATTTCCACTCATGGTATCTGAGAATTCCACTTGCTTCCCTTCCTTGGCAACACTTGGTTGTACAGATGTATTGAATTTTAACTATCTCTGACTAACTAGCAACATTTTGCCCCAAAATTATCGAACATGAGCAGCTTTTCATATGTTGATTTGTATATATAACATATCACCATGGAATGTCTGTTTGAATCACTAACCTATTTGTGGGGAGGGATGATTATCATTAAAAATGGCATTCTTTATATATTCTAGATATGAACCTTTTGGGAAAATTTTGTTCTGCAACTATTTTGTTTCCATTCAGTAGAGTGCCTTTTCATTCCCTTATTGATGTTCAGATCATAATTTTCTTTAAAAAATGACCAATTCTTTTTATTTTTTTGGTGGTGTCTAATATTATTCTTGTAGATTTACTTACTTTTATACAGTTTTTAAAATAAGGTAACATTGGTTTATAACACTGTATATATATGATTCAGAAATATTGGCCCCATCTTCAGGTGTATGACAACATAACATACCTAAACTTAGGCATCCATCGTTCTTTGACTAATTCTTAAATATCATTTAATTATTTAAATCAAATGTAATTTCTTTTGATATAAAAGGTGATTTCAGGATATTTTAATATTTAACTTTAATGTAGCTGAAGTTGTCAATATAGCAGTTCCTTTGTGGATATTGTTTTTGACTCTAACTTAAGAAATGTTTGCCTATAATACAGAAATTAAGAAAATTTAATTTCTCTACAGATATGTAATATTCCATATTATCTTCAAGATTTGTTTTTTGTCATTCATTTTAAGATCTGCAATTTACTGTGAATTGCAGAGGTAAAGTTATGCTAATATTACATTAATGTGGCACCATTAATTGAAAAGACTCCTACTTCAATGTTACATTTGTTTCAATCAAACATCCTATACATTTGGTATATATTTTAGCTCTTAATTTAATTTAATTTAATTATTTTATTTTTTTGAGACTAGGTCTTGCTATTTTTGTCTGTGGAACCACAGGCTCATGTTGCCCAGGGTACCACGGACTCAAGCAATCCCCAGCCTCAACTTACCAGGTAACTGGAATTAAAGGCACGTGCCACTACGCCCAGCTATTTTGGGGGGACTAAGTCTTGCTACATGCCCCCAGCGGAACTCAAACCATGATCCCTGGCCCTGAGCGCAACTTCCTAGGCTGCTGTCTACAGGCATTTGCCACCATGCTCAGCTCTTAATTCAATTTTAAAGGTAATGTTTCTATCCTTGTACTAATAACCCAGTAGTATTTATTTTATACATTTTAATAGACCTTGATACCTTATTGAATATGTCTTCCTCAAATTAACCTGGCTATTACTGACTCATCATGTTTCCATAGAAATTATACAATCTACTTGCTAGTTTACTTACAAACATATAGGCTAGTGGTTGTTTTTTGTGATTGCATAAAATCTAAAGATCTCTAGGTGAAACTAACATTTTTGCAATGTTTAGATTGCCAAGCCACAAACATGATGCATCTATGCATTTATTTACATTTTCTTTACTTTAGCAATGGATTTTGTTTAGCTTCTCAGGTGGAGATCATATATATAACATTAGATTTACTTCTGGGTATTTGTTGTCTTTTAATGGTGTGATAAAAGGAATCCATTTTTTGTATGTTTTTCTTTTTGTTGTTATATAGATATACAGTTGATAGATGTATATTGGCTGTATGTACAGAAATCTTAGTATATATCTACTTATTCAATCAAATAATAATCTGGAGCATTTCTTGTGATTTATGAGTAGAATGATGCCTGTAAATCCTTGTACATTTTATTTTTTTCTATTGCTTTATTACAATAGCCTGGACCTCCAGGGTAATGTTAAACAGTTGGAGTGATAACAAGAAATGCATGCCTGATTTTTGCTGCTAGGGGAGAAAACATTTATCTCTTCATCACCAAGCATTATAAGATCTCAATTATTTTTGTTGATGTTCCTTGACAAGAATTTGTCACGGATACAGAATTTTCTTCTGTATTACTTAGATTTCATCCCTGGAACAAACACATACTGGTAATTATATATTATCTTTCTTAATGTTTACCATATTTTGCCATTTTGATATGTTTATGATAGCCTCAGGAATGAATTGAGGCATACTTTTCCTATTATCTAAAAATATTTATTTAAGGTTGGTGTTATATTGTCCATAAATATTTATGTGTGTTTGTAATATAGTCTATTTCCTCTAGTATACACACACATTTTATTTTTTGTTGCTGATATACAGACATACGTTGCAGTGTATTGACTGCTAATACAGAAATCTTTTTTTTTAAGCTAATACAGAAATTTTTTTTTTTTTTTTTTTTTTTTTT